>QNGE01005554.1:0-33987 GCA_008508345.1 Paragonimus westermani
AAAAAATACAGAAATACTAATAGAAAAATAACCTGTGTTCATGGGGTTGTGTTCGTTCTTCTCTCCCTCCCTTAAGCAGTCATAACACGAAACTACCGGTTGCACTCGTGTGTGACTCACTTTTCTTGACAACGCAACTAGGGGTGAATTACATTAAACCCCTGATTTCGTGTAGTGGACCAATCCGGAGGTCGTTTAAGGATTTGTTAGGGATTTGAGACGAAATCCCCAACGCAGCCCTAACATGGGTAGCGCGGATATTTTCTATTGGTCCCTTTCACTTATTAACCTCCAAATTAACCCGAAATCACGTAATCCATCCTTACTTGACCCGATGTCACGTAATCCAAACGTAATTTCACATGGAAGGACGCAGTTCACCGAGAATTTCTCGGAAACCATGTACTTTATTCATAAAGTAAAGCACGGCCGGAGTGAACTGGAAAACCCCATTGCTCTAGTTGAAACACGAAAACGAGGGTGTACATCCATAAAATCAGCAAAGTGTATCGTTTCCAAACTTGTCCTCGAGGTACATGAGAAGACAATTGAATAAGACTTGTGGTGTGCACAGCTTTACACGGTTGGAAATCAACTCCATGTTCCGTTTGATGCTTACATCCCCACTTGACTTCGGTTTTCTCAATGGAAGCCTTCCTCCACGGTAACGAGTGTCACAAAACCGAGGTCGCATCAATTTGCTGACCTTATTTCGTCCGGTTTGTGAGTTTATCCTCGGAAATAGGACTGTTTCTACGTTCAACGTGTGTTGCATTATTTTTACACTACACTAACCTATTGCACGCTGAAGGGTGGAGTCTTTGGGGGGTGATTTCGTCTTTCACCAGCATAAGTCTTACACGGTCAGCTGTGACCCATTGGCCTTACTGGTGCAACGGCGAAGCGATAACCCTACAGATGGGACACTCATTGATGTCAGATAGTCTGTCCAACGGTGTTTAATGCATTAGCAGTACAATCATCACAATTCTTTGGAATGATTGTCATTGAAGATTGCCTCCCAGTTCACGAGAACGAGCTTTAGTGGTCGCGGACGGAGCATTTGCGCGGAGGTCACGCACAGTCTAACCTCGAACGACCAAACCGGAGGAAGAGCGGCGTTTTTGGAGACGTTCCTCCAAAACGGCCACTCCCTTCAACAAATCCTGAAGCATCTGTGTTATTTTTGACGGTTCAGAAGAAACAGCAGAATCATTGTTTGGTAACGATGTTGCCAGAATTGCCAGGAATGGGGCGGTGGACAGTCGTGACAACGCTGGTAGTGACGTTAGAATAAGGGATGGATGATTGGAAGTGAACTGTCAAAAAGTGAGCTGGAAGACGATGTTAGCGACGGCCGAACGAGGTCGGATCGGAGGATCTGCTGGATCAGACGTTGCAGCGTGACAACTGAGGCGGTGAAATGTTGGAATACCGAGGGGGGAAGCAACGGACTGCGAGAAACAGTGACTGGAACGTCTCGACTGGATGGCTGTAGTGTGTAAAACTTCTGCTTTCCCGAAAAGCCACCTGCATTCAAGGGGAACGCCGAGTACCCTACAGCTGTGACACCAGTAGCGCGCACGGGCGAACAGCAGTCGGAATCCTCAGAATATGACTCTGACAAAAACTTCTTGGGATGCTTGCCAATCACCAATAAGATTCAAGGCATATCAACTTACCTAGTCCTCTGATTGCGTTTTCCCATTCGCAGAGTAACATCAGACAAATCTACATCTGACGTGGCCTCAGCCGTCGTAGCACAACGATATGTTTGCACATTGTCGTCTAAAAACACAAGAGATAATCATGAAATGATTACATTTGTGCTGATTACTGATATTTTTTGCGGAGTCGGACAGGAAAGCGCAATGGTCCCGCAGAGCTGTGGTAAACTGAAAGGACAGGTAATTTGGCCGCGGTGCTATGCTGCCGTCTATCTCCGTCAAACTTAGCTCCGCGCAGTAGGGTTTGCCATTCTCTAGAAAAGTTACAACACTGTACATCTGAAGTTGAAGTTCACTAAGTGTTGCGCTGACACGTGATAAACAGGGCAAAATGAGCCACATGCTATAGGTCTTGGACAAAACTGTGTTCATTTTCAAACGACGTGTTGTTTGCAGGAAAGTAAAACGGGTATGGGAACAACGTGAATGAAGAGGGAAGAACAAAATTTTCACCTCCATGCAAGACGCACTTGCCATTAGAACGCCCGGCGATAAATCGTTGACAATAAACACATGAAGAGAGGACGGAGCGTGGTAAAGTGTTGATAACTCACAGTGCAATCTTCAGAATTAGGGTTACGTATATCGAAAACTATGTAGGGGACATCAATATAAAGAGCAACGTTGTCTGGGCGGAAGTTCGAATAAATAACTGAACCCCTAATGAACATGGAACATTTAAGTACGGATGGACAACATCAGAATGAACGATTAGAAAGAGGGGCAGTATGGGAAGGTCATTCTGGTAAACGTCTGTCTAATTATCCTGCGGGTCGCGTTAGTTCATCGAGCATAGATTCCAGTCTGTAAATGAAAGACTCAGACGGAAAGGCTGAAAAGTTTTCAAGTGAAAAATATATGGTCACACCAACCGCGAGGTGTTCCAGCGAATGCACACTGCATATCATCTCTGCTCACCATGCAGCTTACAACAGTTCATCACAAATGCGTGCATTAATTGCTTCGCACAGTTACAACGAGTAACACTGAAGGTGGGTGATATAAGATAGATATAGCAACAGACAAGTATAAAAAGTTGCCGTAAGTATTGCAGTCCAAAATACCCAACAGAGCCACCGGTCCGATTCACAGTAAATATTATTGGAATTCCGTAGCATTTCATGTCTTAGGGTTTGTAAGTCCGCGGCACTTGCGGAGGAAGTCACAATATAGGCCATTCCGTCATATTAACCTCTGTTTGTTTGTGTTGGAGTGCTCGCAAGCCTACACGAACGGTCGTGAAAACTGTCCCGAAAGCCATGCCACTAATCACACGACGGACAACGCTAAGACACTGAATGCGCATAATCAGTGGGAAAAGTGGAGATAATATCGACCGGTCTGAACACAAAAGGGGACAGGGAATTAGCGCGCGCGATGTCAAACGATGCGCAAGTTCAAAGAGGACCGCTATATGGCAAGAACGTTACTTTCTGTCCGCACTATACTCCTTGAAGGTCGTAGTTATCACAGCTGCAATATGTACCGTGCCCGCGTACCTGTTTACTATACGAGCGGGTCAACTTATCACAGATTACCACTTTCAAACAAACAGTAACTGGGGCATGACTAATCTTTATGCCACTGCACAACGTATCACGCATTTCTTTCATTGCGTTCGAAATTTGTACGTTGACGTCTTACGGTTTTTTACTTCCTACATACAAACCAACCAAAGACGGCTGGGTTACGATCGGCTCATTCAGACGACAGAACACTGGTCTATTTTGCGATCTTTCCCGCGTTCGTTGGTGATTTACCACCAACAATGAGCTGAATTCCTACGGACGTCACATGTTTCAACCGACTACTCAGACAGCATTCAAAATGCCCTTAGCCTACCAAACATTGGAACATTCGCTTGAGTAAACGTCATGTATCGACGAACTCATCGGCGTCGACAACAAAGTTCGGGACTCATCGGGTAACTCCGGTGTTCTTTTCTTCAAGGTGCGCAAAAGTCGTGTAACCCGCACTTTAGGAATGCTGCTGGATATTGACCAGTCCCGAAGGCGGTCGGCAACAAGAGTGTTATGAGGAACAGCTTTCGTATCCTGCACACAGGTCCCTGTTAATTTATCTGGTATATCTGAAGTCTGTCGTTCAGATTAAGAAAGCTTAGCTCGCTTTTAGAAAGCGACTGCAATGAGTGTTTCGGTACGGACGCCACAGTGAATAAAAAATGTTAGCAAACGCCTATATTCTCCACGGATTCTTGTACGTTATGATTAATAATATATATATTTTCCAACGCATATGTGAGAAGCACGCTGGGTTGAGCGTGATCACTGCAGATATTTACAAGCGATACAAATATGAATAATTGAACAGTAGCACGAACGTGAAGTCTGCCGTCAAGAAGAACGTTGTCAAAAGCCAACTCACCGTAGTTTATGGAATTCTGGCGAACGTAAAAGAGGATATAGTTCGCTCGCTTCACAGATTCAGTCTCAAAAACGGGATGTTATTGTTGAAGTAGCTGCTCGCGTGATTGTTTGATGATCGTTATGTGTTGATAGAATGTTGGTGGCCACGTTCCCCGCTATATTTATCTTCCTCTTATTGACTCTTCTTGCGTTGGAATTCTTCATACCGATTACGAGTTTTCTTACGATCTGACACTACCGCTCACATTACGCGCGTGACAAATCATTTCTCAAATAAATGCTGATCCTGATGTATTGTCAAATCTTGATACCGTTCGCTTGTAAAACTTGTTTTTGCGTAGTTTTCCTTCCTTACTTTCCTTTGTCGGACCTTTGTTTATATATACCCTGGTTTGATTTTCGCCTGACCGTTTCGACATTACGTGATTGTTGCATTCGGACATACTTACGTGAACCGTCAGTCTCGGGACTTGTACAGTTAGTGGATTCTATACCGAGGTTTGTTGTTGTCTTCCACTATTTGGTTTATCGTATCGCTTTTAAGGATTAGCACCTTATTAATAAGAAACTCGCCAATACAACCGTCTCCCTTTGCGGATCCGAACTGGTTGCTCGACGGGCTCAGAGTGTACAGACGCTTGTTACTTACAAACGCGACTATCGTGGATCCAGCGTATCGATAGACTTTGCGAGAGGACTGAGCGTTGCTGGAACAACTAATAGACGTCTGGAATTAATACTTACACGAATTTACTTCTTACAAGGTTGTGGGATGGGCAATTTTTTAAAATTAGTTCAAGGCCACTCTTGGAAGAAGGCCAAAACGCATCTTTCGAGTGTTCTGTCATAAGGGAATGAAATTGTCTTTCAAAAAATGTCAAGATATTTCGGTTTTGGCGTTGCACGGCGGAAAATCCCAGAATCCGGCAAACGATTTTGCAGATTTTAACGCAGGATTCCGCCGATTCTCCGAAAGCGTCAAAAAGTTGAACATCTTGCGAACCGTTCAGCCAAGTCTAAGTTGCGTGCGTTCATCGACGTAGAAAAATGTCCTCGCTCAATAAAATTATGGGGATCAGGCAGGTGAATGTAATTTAACACGTTAGATGAGAAAAGGTAAAGTTATAACATTTATCATGACAGACAATGTGTATGCGGAATTTTTTGACAAAGAACTCTTATGATATTTTTATTTTTGCTATGATCATTGAAATATAAAACTCAGTCTTCTGTTTGTTGCGTAATTTTGCTATGCACTTGGGATTTATTCGGGCAAACGAAGAATTCAGTCGACGCTTTGGAAGAGCCACATGAAACGTGCGTGTGATAACTGAGGCTCAAATGACGTCGTTCTGCCTGACCTATTAATAAGCGCCGAGTTCATATTTCCTAGCAATTTGGGCACTGCATATGCAGTAAAATAATGTTCAGTTGCAAACGGTAAAGTGAGCGCGCAGAAGGCAAACTTTTGAATGATCGTTTGAATAAACCATGTGAAAGATTGTTTTAAGCAAGCTGTTTTCGAGGGGAGTTAGAAGTGGGGGTGGTTATCTACGTAATACGCATCTGATGGGTAAATGATTCACGGACCACACTCAAAAATGTCATCAGGTGTTACAGAGAGTTTGAAGATAGACGTTGATTGTCAACGCAAGATAGCTGTCCAAACCTTTTTTGAAAGTGAATGTTGTTACTAGCTCTGACTTCACTTGGAAGCTAATTCCAAACTTTTGCAAGTGTAATTTTCCGTGATATCGGGGTTGGCAAACTGAAACCTTTATTTCTTAGATTATACGGAGGGCTGTGTTGTAAGTGATTCATCCTCTTGGGCCACGCCGATTGTAACACCCTTGAAGTCTGATAGGAAACCTCCACGGATATGTGGAGATTATCGACTTACTGTAACTCGATGCTTTAAGCAACATATCTGTACTACTGCAGAACCTGAGGAAATTCTGAACCAGCTATCAGGATCCAAAGTTTTCTCCAAGATAGACTTGAGGGATACATATTTACAAATTCCTTTGGACAAGACATTAATGCCGATAACAACGATCAATAGACCTAATGGACTTTTCCAGTACTGATTTTCGCTGTTCGGACATAGTAACTCTCCTGATATCTTTCAGCAGGTAATGAATAACATTGTGAAGGGTTTGGATGGTGTTGAAGTTTATCAGGATGATATCATCGTACATGCTCCAGACAAGTTAATTCATGATTCTTGTCTTTTGAAACTATTCCAACAGTTTTATGACAAGAACATTGCTGTTAATCCAAACAAATGCGCTTTTACTGTAAGCAGTTTCGAGTGTCTCGGTTACTTAATTGACGGTAACGGATTCAAACCTGATGCCAAACGTCTAGACCCATTAGTTAATGCACCTTCACCCACAAACCTATCCGAATTGCGTTCTTTGCTAGGTGCTTTGAAGTACTATTCCCGTTTCATTCCAAATTTTTCTCATCTTGCTGAATGTTTATACCACTTGCTTTCTGAGAAGCAGTTCGCGTGGACTCCAACACGTGAACAGTGTGCACGTTCATTGTTAAACTTTTTGTCACATGATGCTATACTTCGTCCATTTTCTTTCAAAACTATGCTTGTGTTAATTACTGATGCTTCTCCAGTTGGAATCGGAGCTGTGATTGAACAGGACAACAAACCAGTTGTGTGTATATCACGCCGACTTAGTCCAGCAGAAAGGGGTTATGCTCAGACACACCGTGAAGCTCTGGCGGTATACTGGGCGGTAAAGCGGCTTCATATGTATCTGTTTGGAATACCATTCAAAGTTGTCGGATCATGAAGCACTGAAATTCATCTATAATCCTGACAAGTCATTGGCACGTTCTTCAGCAACCATGGTTCAACGATGGAGCATAGCACTCAGTGCATATGGCTATACTATAGTGCAAAAATCAGTCAACCAAATCAAACATGTGGATTACTTGTCACGTGTTCCATATACATCTGAGCAAACTTGTAGTAATGATTGCCTTATAATCCAGCCCCTGCTGGTTAGCCGAACAGAGTTGATTCGCGATACTCAACATTACTTTTCACCCATTCTCAGTGCTCTCCATCGTGGTTGGTTCCCACAAGTCAGAAGAAAATTTCCTACATTTCAAGTGCGTCATAAGGAACCATCACTCACTCCAGATGGATTATTGTGCTTGAATGACAGAATTGTTATTCCTCCAACTCTTCGTAGGGCTGTTCTGGATGGTTTACATTCTGGACATCTTGGAGTTGAAAAGATGAAATCTCTGGCCAAATTAACGTGCTGGTGGCCAGAGATTGACGCTGATACTTGTCGTTTGGCTAAAAGTTGTTCATCTTGCCATCACAAATTCCACAGTTTACCGTCTAAATGGACTCCATGACCGATGTCATCTGAGGCCTGACAACGATTTCATGCAGATTACTGCGGTCCCTTTCTTGACGGGTATTATGCGCCAGTAATGATCGATTCCTATTCGAGGGGGCCGGAAGTAGCATTCACAACAACGCACACTGCAGAATTCACTATGTACGCATTCAGAAGAATATCCAGCAGAGAAGGTATCCCTCTGGTGTTGGTGACTGACAATGGTACCCATTTCACTGCTAATCTTCTAAATACTTGGCTCAATGGTATTGAATGCAAGCATCTGTTTACTCCTGCTTGACATCCCTGCTCTAATGGTCAGGCTGAAAACTTTGTTAAAACACTCAGAAGTGCTATAGCCTCTCTTCAGTGTGCTACATTCAGAGATCTTGAAAAAGGTGTTGACAACTTCTTGCTACATTATTGCAATGCAATTCATTCAACTACACATGAAAGTCCTGCCAAACGTTTTAAAGGAAGGTCTTTGAGGTCAAACTTGATGTGTGTTCAATCCACTGAAGTTATCTTTTATCGTGGTAATGACTTGAGACCGTCATCCGGTTTACTTCTTAAGAATCTTGGTGAATGCTTATACCGAATTCTAGATGTTGTTGATTTATCTGTACCTATCGACACGAGGATCAGATGCGTTTTGGGGATACAAGTCAGTTCGTTACAAATTCTGTTGTGACTTCAGATAATGATGATTCTGCTCTAGATTCGAATTCGAACCAAGAAATTTCAAGCATCATCCGTAGGCTTCCAAGACTACAAATGAAGCCCAGAAAGGATTTCAAGAACCCGCAATCCCATCAACGTGTGGTGGATGTGATGATTGTCGTTGAACATATACTTTCACGGTAATTATTGGGGCTCAGGTTGTACATTTTTCATACGGCGCGTAATTCTAATACAAGCGTTTGATTGTTGCTCATTCGTTGTGTTCTGCTCAATTCGGATATACCGATTATTGGTCTCACGGTAAATTACATCTATTCAAGAAACGTTACAGTTATCTAACACAAGCTTATCAGACTTGCGTAGATGACAGTAAAGGAAGATACAATACTCGAGTTGAGGCCGAGCACACTCTTTGTAGATCGTCAGCTTTGCAGCTGGTAGACTGAACGTCTTTTGTGATACAGACTATTGTTTTTTTAGTTTTTGCTACATGGGAGCATACTCGTTCAGAGAAATTGAAGGAGTCTGAGTACCGTATTCCTAGATGATAGTAATAATGGTATATATCTCGACGCATTTGTAAGAAACACACCCATGAGTGCATGAACAGCGCAATGATTTTTAACATATACATGAGTGAACATCAAATTTGAAAATTCTACGAGTCAGCTATATGAGTAGAGCAACAAAACAGACAAAAACAGACATCACATGAAAGGAAACATCAAGTTTATGCAAAAAACTTCGAGCTTCATAGATCTGAGAAGAAGGTGATTGGGGTTTGAAGATTCGATAAAATAAATGATTTGTTACATCAAATTGGACTACAAAAGTTGATCACTGGCCTGATGTTGAAAGTTGTGCTAAAAAAGAGGTTGGAGGATGGAAGAGGTGAATTAGCGATGAACTTCATCATTATTCCATGAAGATATTCCATGATGTGGGCAAGCTGGAAACGAATATAATTCCGCGGAGAACGCATGGAACTTTAAAGTCCCCAATTATCTGAAACGCGATACAACAGAATATCTGACAGACGGCCAATCCAAATATCGCTTTAATGATACAACATCAGGATTGGACGAACGGCCTTAGTGTCGTGCCTCCCGTTATTTGTCAATTCATCTGTTCCTTATTCCACCGATTGACATACAAATTTTGGTGTTGCATGTGCTAATGAGATCAGCCAATGACAGACCATGATTTCTCTAATACTGTTGTACATCAATAAATTCGGTGTCTCAATCCATGAATAACAATTGCTTACTGCTGCCATTACCAGGTCTTCGACTTATCACTTGCGTGGGAGGTTTCAATTCAGGTAGGATTTCTGGGGCTATTCGGAGTCCCCAATTCCGAGTATCACAGAATATAGTGCTTGGGGTCTGCACAATTCGATAAAATATTTGATTTGTTACATCAATTAGGACTCCACCCGCTGACCGTCTGCTCGTTGCTCATGGTCCTGCCAAAAAACAGCAGTTGGCGCATAAAGATGGTGTTTTGGCCAAGAATTTGTTCATTATTCCATGTAGTTAATCCCGAAAATTTTCTCCATGATGTGGACGAGGTGGGGACGCATATATTTTCGCGGAGAACGTATGGACTTCTCGAACGGACGTCATTTTCCGCTCAAATTCCTAAGAATTTCGAGGAGCTCGCGATATGCACAACCATTGCGGAATTTCATATGTCCCAGCGGGGTGGGATGTTTTCTCGCACGGAATATATCAGTGAAACCAAGAATGAAGAGCGGAATTATGCGATAAACGGGATAACGTGAAAATGACTATGTGAGCTATGACGAACAACGGAACAAGTGATATTCTGGCATAACATTCTGTGACGTTAATAGCATTGTGTTGATTGATAAAATTTAGTCCATATGCAAACGCCTGCTATTGAATAACGCGAAAAAAGATCGATCACAAGCTATTCCTAGTATACGATTATTGCCGAATTTGGAGGTCAATTATCTTTGTACAGACGGTATATAGAATGAGAAGAATGTTTCACAATGCCGAGAGGTTGCCGGGTGGCCTATCACGGGAGAAAGAAAGAGTTACTACTCGAGGTTATTATGCAGTCAGGAGACCAACAGTTGCAGCAGTCGCTTCGCCATTTTGACCGCCGCTTCGGCTTCACCATTTGACTGACTGTAGTAGCAACTGCTTGTTCGGTGCCCGAATCCCAACTTTTCAGCAAACGTTTTGAAATCCGCGCCAACGGACCGTAGTACGTTGTCGGGAAAGGAGATCTCAAGTATACCGTGGCGCGCAAATTGGGCCGGGAGTTCATTAACGACCGCGCTGGAACTAGTGGAAATCAACCATTCTAACTCGTAGAAATCTCTGAAATGGTCTGGTATCACCGAGTGTTGTTTATTGTTGGATGCAAAGATGTTTGCCGATAATATTTGCCGGGGACTTTGAGGGATTTGACGCATCAACACAGTTTCCTTGGTCTGCTTTCAGTCGATAACCCGACATGCATTACAGCTCTGTATGTAGGGTTTTATGAAACTCGACACCTGAGGCCAATATAAATGCTCCTTTTTCCTCCGGATACAGCTGTTCACTCCCGTATGTGCCAAGTGAATGTGCTCTNTCGATATATGGTTTAAGAATTCCAGCTGTTATGTCATACAAGAGAGTTTACTAAGGAAACCGTGCTGTGAAGGGTTCATAAGGTTTTGTGTCCTTAGGAACTCGACTATGTGCACCTTTATTATCCTTTCAAAGATTCTCGAGCAGACTGACGTGTGGTTGATGGAGCGACAGTTACTAGCGTCCTGCCTTGGACCACTCTTGCGACGAAGCTAAATGATTGAGGTTTTCCACTAAGGAGGGAAGGTGCTGGATGAAAGCGTTAGGTTGAACAAATTGAGTAAGAGGATGGGTTTATCCTCACCTGCCTGCTTGACGACCATTGGTGGGATACCATCTGGTCCAGGATGGATTGAGGGCCTAATGGTAGCTAACTGTGAACGAACAATTCGAACGTCGATTGAAACATTACTCAAAACTCTGTTTTCGACGGGATACTAGAAGGTACTGATGTGTTTTCTATGCTAAACAAGGCAGAAAAATATGAATGGAAGATTTCGCACATCGTTGTAGTGTCATAGACAACCGTTTTGTCTTTGAGTGTAATAATACTTATGGCAGCGTTCCTCGTGGAACTTCTCTGTCTCTTTAGTTGCACTAGTTTCGTGCATCTCTTCTCACTACGGAGCGCGAGATTCTTTTGGTCTGTATGACGGAGTTGCGTCCGACGTTCTATGTGTTCGAACGTTTTGCTCGTTTGCATCACCAGGAAAGTCTAGTGTTCTCCCGTACCTCGACGTAAGCATTTTAAGTCTGCCAGTCTTTTTCGCAGTAAGGATTTTACCTTATGCATACGAGCTGACACGTTTCGATTTACTGGGGGTCAAAACGGCGATACAAAACTTTAGCTGTCTGATAAATTCTCCGAGAGCTTTGCTTGGGTCTGGTGTGCGAATGAAGGTATTCCAACTGAAGGATCTCAGTAGGGAGAAAAAGGCATTCCAACCAATAAATTTGATCGGGCGGTAGGATAAAACTGTCGGTTTTGTAGCCATATTGAAATCAAACAAACATTTAATGACATTATGGTCGATTCCTAAGAAGTGTTTTAGAACAGATATCTCCACTGGCAAAGATACCTATGGTAAATATAATATCCAAAATACATCCCTTTCTGGCGGGCGTTAGGAGATGTTGGTTGTAACCATTCAGTTGAATGCATGAACGAAACTCTGCCTGTTTTGCTGGAGCGGAGAATAAGGTCAAGGAGATATTAAGCATGTTAAAGTCACCGCCTATTAGTTTGTGTTCACAAGGCATGTTGAACACATGAGTTATTATCTCCATACGTCCAGCCATATCATTGCCCGCAGCACTAGACGGTCTGTAGATGCATCCTATAAGTAGCTCGCGAGAACCAAGGGAGATTATCAACCACAACAGGTCCTCGAGTTTATGAAGTATAAACTCATCAAGTGTGACTGCGGAAATTTGCTCTTCTAGGTGAATGATGCATCCACCTCCTCGTCCTGTGAGACAATCCCTGCGAAACATGTGATATCTTACGATGATCATCTGACTTTCAGGGGGTGTCAGGAGAGCATCACGTCTCAGATGCGAGAATGATATGAGGATAAGATAAAAAGACAAAGTGTTTGAGAATCTGAATCTTACTAACCAACGATCTTGCGTTCATTGGTAATAAACTTACGGAATTCCTTTTGTCAGATACAGCAGATAAACTGCTAAAGAACTTCATGACAGATGGGACAGTGAATTGCGGAATATCAAATGGATAGGCCTTATCTAAGGAATGTACCGAGTTTCTGCTCATATTCGAGTGGATGTCGCAAAAGTTTGACTTCTTGATAGGAAGTGCTGGAAGTGTGCCATTATGGAGGGATGGCAGAGTGGGACTGGAGGTGAGGACCAGGTGGCGGTTGATGAAATATCGGGAGTGCGCTAAAAAGGAATAGTTTGGCACGCATTTGTGTTGTTGACATAATCAAGTGATGACTTACATGCTGGGGTATATATATTGGGTACTTGGTTCCCAGTAGCACTCATATTTTGGTTAGAAGGATGAGTTACTACGGAGCTATTGGATAATGGATGTTAACCGTGACCCCTAGTATAGTAGTAGGTTGACCTGGAAGCAGTGGGAGACGAATCGTGCAGTTTACCTGCGAAGCGTTTTTTCTTAGAGTGTGGTTTTAAAACCAGATTCATAAGCCTTGAAAAGTTCTTATGTTGCAAACCCCAAATACTGTTCTCTGGTAAAATAAACTTACATGTCTTGCTGTCGATTTAGAGCATTGTTCAGGTGTTTGAGTTTGCCGTTAGTATCTATGATTATTCTATATAGCGAAGAGGAATTCCTCTGATAAGAAGTGAATGGCGTCATCATCAGGGGCATTTGAGCTGCCTCTCCCAGTGTTCTAAGTAACTATAGAATCCTTTGGTCTAGGACTTTTTCTAGTCAGGGCCTCGGTTGACAGAAAGAGACGTTGAGAACTAGGGGATATGTTTTTAGCAATAGCCGTGGGTTTCGTTGCGGAAACTTGAACGCGCCTGGCGTTATTAGAGCTACACATGGTTTGTTTTCCAGTGTTCGCCTGGATCGGCGATGCAACGGCGTTTTCAGCTGTAACTTGCGGGTTCGGAGAACTCGTGGAACAGTCGAGATTTACAGTCAAATCAATGATATTGTTGATTGTGTTCTTTTCTTGGCAAACACTGACTCGCAATATTTTTCTTTGGAGTGACGTTTTATCACCAAACAGTTTTATGGACTTAAAATTTGTGCCGCGCCTGGTTAGCTCTTGTCTTTCGACAAATCCGTTCGCTACAAGTTCACTTGTGAACTGTAGCAACAATGGACAGTGCTCCCCTCGTACTTTCTTGAGAAGTCTTAAACAGCAGCACTCATGTGCTTCCTTCTCACTGGTTTTGAGTAGGATCCTTTTTACCGACAACATAGGTATTCCGTCAGGTACGCTTAACACCGCCACTTCGCTTGCACAGCGTGACCTCTTGTGCAATTCCGCATCTACTTTATCAATAAGCGTTCCGGCGGCTACGAGGTCTTTGTGACTAAGAGTAGTCTGATTGCGGATGTTACTTGGGGCGGTTACAACGCCCGATAGCGGATCTAATTTGTGCAAAATTTCGGCAAGCCCCTCCTTTCAACCGTGTAGTTTCGCTAGTCCAGCCTATAATTCCCTTATTTTTTAACTCAATCTACAAATGCACCGGTAATGGAAACTGAACATGATTTGGTGTTGTTCTTTTTGTGTGATGTGCTGAGATATGCTGTTGAGACTCGCTTTAGCAGCAGCCTTGATCTCTTCTGAGATAGCAGGGGTGTGGCAGGTTTTGACCGAGCACTCTGGAAAGTTTACACCTCTCTTTACTGTCAACATGCTTTTTTGCTCAGGGATGATCGCTTGACGACTGGCAACTTTTGAAGATTGGCTGACTTAACGGGCATTACTATATGTTATTCAACTTTTATCAACAGGTTATGTTCAGAAGTCTCGACGCAAGTGAATATGACGACATACAAAAAATAATACCGGAACATGAGTGGTCAAATGGTAAAAACAATATATTCACCAGCACGCAGTGATAACTGGCCTTTTTCGAACCACGCGCAAAACTGGTCAATCGGACGCTCGACAATTTGACAAATGGTGGAACGACTGGCTAACACTTCAGAAAACCACTTAGGCCGTGCTAAATCAATTAATGTTTCTTACTTCAGCTCCATTGCGTTGCTGCTCAGAGAAAATGGCAAATTCAGTGAACCTCGCGAGAAACAGGAAGTTCAGCAGGACGTAAATTTGAACGCAGCGCGCATGAATAATCAGTGCGGTTAGAGCCTGGATAAACAAAAAAGGAGCTTATGCATGGACAAATTACTTCCTCAACTTGAATATTTTTTGTCAGGCATCTGTGCACTGGCGCACAGGGGATTAGACATACTTTCACGAATCGACAAGTCATTGGTTGAAAAACATCCCCAAAATCTCCTTAAACAACCTTAATTTCCTCCCAACTAATTATCTAATTGGTGCTGGCAGGGTTATGGCAATCTTTCATTCCGTAGCTCTTACAAAACCTCACAGCTTCCGATCAGGGCGTTGGTGCAACACCAGCCACTGACCGTCAGACGACTGCAGTTGACTACTCGCCTTTGACTAGCAGAAGACACATGCGTGTACCTAGGTTTCGCCAAGGTTTGCTACCGTGTAAGTCACGCTGCTCTGCTTGGTAAACTGCATCGCCGTTGAATGCAATGTATCACTCCTCGATGGTTATGATCGTATGTCACTAGTCGGCAGTATAGAATGGATGTAAACTGCGTTTTCTTGTTGCCACACACGGCGTAAAATTTTTGCGCATGGTCCCAAATGTTCCTTAGTGGAAAATATAGGACGGTGTATGAGTGCCCAAATGGACCATGTACACCAATCAGGAAAGCTGAAATCTGTGTGGCGCACATAATGACAAAACCCCATATGAGAACCCGAACGAATGCTGTCACCACCGAATTGGAATCTCTCACCACAAATGCACCGTGCATAAAAATAAGAAACGGAGAAATTCACCGAAAGCACATCGGGATGAACGCGTTCGGCTTCCTTGCGCAAGGAAAATCAACTAACTACTTGTGAGGGAAGTTTGGAGAAAGTGAACCGAAATTAGTTAGGGCAACGAAGGAAATGCTGATTTCTGGAACGTACTGAAACACAGACTGAACAAGTAAATTTGGTTCGATTGCGTCTATGCGGTTTCTGGTTGCAAATGGTACAAACATTGGTAATCGACTAGTGAGGTGAACAGGAACGAACTGGAATACACACTCATCAAATGAACTTGGTCCGGTTGCGTCTATGCGGTTTCTGGATATCGCTGTTCCACGCTGTTCCGCGTGGGGATTAACTAGGCCGTTCGTGGTGATAAAGACGGGATTGTGCAGTCGGCTTTCCACCTCCGCTTGTCGCATTGTTAATGCAGATTTTCAAGTAGGCCGGATGTGTCTTGCCTATTAATTGTCCTACAGCGGAAGTGCGATGGGAACGTTCACACTTACCTCACATGATAGGGTGGTGGTGATTTATCCGCGTTGTGTGGATGAATCGCCACCATCCCCTTTCCTGCGGGCGAATTATTCCGGGACGTGACAGGGCAGTACACGCCCGGCCTACTTGGAAATCTGCATTAACAATGCGACAAGCGGAGGTGGAATTCCAAATACACAATCCCGTCGTTACCACCACGAACGGGCTAGTTAATCTCCACGCGGAACAGCGATATCCAGAAACTGCATGGACGCAATCTAACCAAGTTTACTTGTTCAGCCTGTGTTCCAGTTCGTTCCTATTCACTTCACTAGTCGATTACCAATGTTTTTACTAAATCCAAACGTGAATGTTATTGTCAACTTTTACTGTGAGTATGTCATATACCAGCGACCGAAGTTCTTTTCATTGAACCTTTCAAGTCGTCTGCGATGTTTTTCTCCTTTTCTTCCCTTTTCTTCATCCGTTCCGCGTAACCCAACATCTTCACCCGTGTTTGTTGCATATCGCTAGGTTTTCTCCCTACAATTTGAAGGAATACAGATGCGTTCGTTAGGCTTGCGCTCACAACAGATATTGCGCTATTAGTGTTCATCAGAGCCCAGTTAGCTCCGTTTTTTATATTGGTTCCACCATCGTACCACGATGTGGAGAGATTGAATTTTGCGGTGGATCTGAAATCGAGATTCCAGAGAAAACTTTATTCAACATACCCATCACTATTGATCCACTCAGGACGATTCCGACCCACTCCGTGCACTGTGAGTAAACGAAATTAAAACTTGCCTACCGGTGGTCGCTCCAAAATATTACTGGCACCATGTGCAGTAAAGTCCTTCGTCGAAGAATGGGGTAAACACGCAGTCCCAGTGATACCACTGCGGACAGAATTGGCATTTGATCCAGTTGTCAATGCTTTTGCCCCCTGCCGTAAAGTCCTTTTGCCCACATTCTTTGTAAATATCAGTACTGACTTCTGCGGTTGGCAAAGCAG
The DNA here is from genome assembly GCA_008508345.1 of Paragonimus westermani. Taxonomy (NCBI): domain Eukaryota; kingdom Metazoa; phylum Platyhelminthes; class Trematoda; order Plagiorchiida; family Troglotrematidae; genus Paragonimus; species Paragonimus westermani. The sequence continues at coordinate 16,791 of QNGE01005554.1, forward strand.
TCGATGCCGTGCTGGGTCTCGGCTGCGGTTCATTCTTCGTAGCAGGTAGCCCGACATTGGACGTTTCGGTGCCAGAGGGCACCAAAATAATTGGACATCCTGAAAATCTGTTGCGGTGGCCGGTGCCGGTGTTGAAGCCGTGGGTTTGTCATGCCATCGTTGGCAGCATTTCTTCCTCAGGTGGACTGTACGAGAGGTCCAAGATGACGACTGAAGCGTTTTTTGTGTCCACAGAAGGACTAGCGATGGGGTAGGAGTATGGTGGTAATCGGCTTCGGCCACAGTTGTGCAGAAACTCACAAAGCTTCTCCGGCATCTGGTTGAACGTTGTTTCATCCAATTGTCTCTCCACCATCATTCCTAGTTTGGTGATTAGTGCCACCCCGGATGATCATACGTACGTTTTTCTGGGTGCGCCGTAGTTGACAGCAGGGATGTCCAGAATTCCACTGAAGCTTTTGGTCCATCAAGGAACGACAGAGAATTCTTCCAGACTCCGCCAAATGTCTCACACACATGCAGGAAGTGCGTGCATAGTAGAAGGTACTCTATTGAAGAAGGGCAGTCACAAGCCCATGTCGTCGGATTGACGCAGCAGATCCGGTTACCGTCCGTCACGCACATCCTCGCGTGAGAGACGTTGAATGTCAGTGAACTTTCTTCGGCGAAGTTTTGGAACATCAGCTGCACCGCCCTCGCAACACAACGAATTTTGATAGCCAAAATTCTTCGTTGATGTTCCGGTTCACAATGAAATAGGCCGAGCATCAGTTTTGAGCGCTGGCTCTATTTCGAACTCCGGCAGATGAGCGCAATATATATGCCCTACAGAAGCACGCATACACACTTCTCCTATAATCACCGAAGGCGGGTTCGTTGGATCGGATGCGGTATAATGATCCCTATCTAACTTCCAAACCCCGAAACTTCGTCCCAACTGCATTTAACTTTTGGAACCGCCCTGGGGACACGACATTCTCAAAATGTTCATGAAATAGAACTGATGAATCGACAACGCTTGTGCTCATGAGTAAGGTTCGGGAGAAAGCGTCCTTCCGACGGGTACTGCATATTTATTACGAGTGCAAACCAATGAAGGCCAGCAAATTGGGGAAACACTCGATTGGCTCACAGGGTGCATAGTGTTGAGCAGATGGGGTGGAGAAGAAACCATGTTACGGGGGGAGGGGACACGTACGGTAGGGTCAGGAAACCATGTTTCTGTAGGGGACAGCGCCACACAATGCACCGACGTCCCCCAAGGTTTTGTCCTCGATTCGTTTCGTTCCGCGCGTTCATGAATGATCTCCCCATTTCGATCGCTTCTTGCCTCTTAGCTTGTACAGGTGATGTCAGAGTTTGGCGTATTACGGGCAGCTCCGACGATCCAGACGTCCTACAGCCTGTACCATTGGTCGGATTCAAGTAAGGTCTCTTCGGCTTTTCGAAAGTGCAGGATTATGTACATCCGCCGATGGACAAATGCCTTCTGGTACTTTGACGGCATACTTATTCAAGTGGTCGTGGTTCAGAAGGGTCTCAGCGTGGTTGTCTCCCCTAAAACTTCGAGTTCACCCAAAATCAAAACGAATGTAGAAAATACTAATGATGCCTCGGTATTACGCAAGAGACATCGACCATTTGGATCTCTAGTGATTTGAACTAACATCAAGTGGCTTCATCTGTCCGCCCCTGGAAAACGGAGCAGTGATCTGGCCACCCTTTCTCCGGAAGCACAAAGTGCCTCTTGAGAAGGTGCGACAACGTGCCATCGGGTTCGTTCGGTGCTTCGGAAGTAAGCTTTACGAAGCTAGACTATCACTCTCTAGAGTTCCATCGGTTTAGAGATGACCCTATCTTCAATTTTTCAGCCTCCATATCTGTAAGCCAAACATGCAGTCTCATTTTCACCATGGCTGGAAACAGTTCGATAAGAGGCCACTTAGGCTAGCCGAATGACTTATCTAAATGTGAAGGCTGCAACCGAGTGCAGGTGGTATCCAACTCTGAAATACGTCGAATTTGTCTGATAGCCACAGTCGTGAACGTCAGTGTAAGGTTGCTGGAAGTAACATACGTTCTTCAAAGTTATGGTAAAATTAGCTGATCTGTCTACGATCCGTGCAGTGAGCAGTGCCCCTGTTAAATTTGGATGCATTACAAAACAGGCGTATGCTTCCATCACGCCTGCGTCATTGCAACATAGGGGCATTCCTTCTGCTACCACTTCTGTAAGCTATAAGCTTTGCCGTTGTAACAAAACCACCTGATTAACCTCATGTGTTTATAGTGCTTACTGACCCGAAAGGTTTGCATGAAGCTTTTTGCCTCTACGAATTTGACGTGCTTGTATCACACTCGAGCTCTGCCGCCCCTGGGAAATCGGTCACTGTGCAGCACCTTCCGGAATGTTCCAGAGGCCTCTGGGTATTCGAGATCGTCTCGACGTAGAACTATAAAGTGAAATCTGCAATAAGATTTGTCTCTTTGCTTTCTGTCGCGTAACTGTCCACGAAACCGAATTCTTTGCCTGCAGATAGGCCTTAGCTTTTGTGGATAGTATCCTCAAGGGTTTCTGATGCGTGGGGTGTGTGTATGGTCGCGTAAAAGAACCCGCACTCAGGTGCACCCGGATATACGGCCGGCAAAACATTCAAGGAAGTAACCCTCAAAATATAATCGGCGGCGTTTCAGATTCAGAGGTGATTCATCCCCAGCGTGACAAAAACAGTGAAGATTTCTTACCGGTGCGCTTGACTTGGCTCATTCTTAAGTTCAAAGTATTCACAGTATCCAGTACTCTAACCATGCATCTGACGAAACTATGGAAACTTTCGATGGCCTTTTCACTTCTCAGAGAATGGCACCTTGTATCCCGGACCGATTATGCGATAAATGCCGTCTTAGTCTGGGCAAAGACTCGTTTCATCTTGACTTTTCCAAAGGATAGCGATTGGTTGTGAAGTTAAGTCATCAGGTTCGTTCTAGCTGATTTGTAATAACTTTACAGAAATTTATTCTACAACAATCTTTTCGCAGATGGTTTGTAATTCTCCAGACAGTTCCATCAAGTGGCAGTTTGCTTTGCACCGCGAGTGTAACGCTCACTGTTTTGCGATAACCTGTGTTGAGTGCATGCACACCAACACTGTTTACATAGAGCAAACTGGGTAAGATTGGTGATAGGTCATTTTCTGAAAAGATTCGTATAATTGAAGTCACTGAATCTTGGTTTGTCGCGCGTGAGCTTGCTTCTGAGGTAAACGTTAAGACATGCTGCTTCTCCGCGTAAGCAAAGCGAAATGTGAAGGTGGTGAGCGGTTTCTGATATTTGCGCTTCATTGCGGGCATTCCGGTACGATATTCTAGTACTTAATGCGGTTCACTAAGTTTGATGGTGCTCAGTCCGCCCAACTGATTCAGATATTTGTTTGGTTGCTGTCCTCCATTTCGAGCCCAACTGAAGATGAATTACTTTTCAGTGTAAGGAGACTTCAGCAATACGGAAATCCATTTTTCACCCTTTTCATGCATGGGTCTTGTGATCTTCCCGTCGGCGCGTTTCTCCAATGTTGAAGAAGCATCGCTTTTACTAACTGTGTTGGGCACTACGCATTGGTGGACGGCCAGAAACATCCGCATTTGAACCACCTTATCACCAACGATTACCTACTAGTTAACGCTCTCGAAGTGACCGCTCCACTAGATGTGGGTGATCGTACAACCAACTGGCTTAGTTCCGTCTGTATCACTGGTATTTCCATCCCGGTTAGCGGGAGCCGCAAAAGTTTTCGCAAACTGAATAACGATCTGCTACGTTTCCACTTGGCTTTACGACTAAACCACCCACTCGGTTAATGGACTGTATATGAAAGCCAATGTCGCCCTCTCCGAAGACGTTAATGGATCTACACCACGTGCAACCCCAAGGCGTAACAGGTTTTTGAGGCCTGATATTGTTAATCATCTGACTAAATGGTCTCTGTTTCGATCTTAGCTCACTTGCTGCGGTTTCCAGGTGTCTTCAGAATTTGGCGCGCCAGGAGCTTTTTGGGCAGTTCAGCCATCCTATAGAATGATTTCAGCAGTCATCGTGGTTAGTTCCTCGTAAATGAGCTTGTTGTGGAGTGTAGGACTGTGCATATCCACTGCTCGAAATACTCCTAGCAGTTATAGCTGAGGAATGTTTTGGGTCGTCGACCTTCCACTCGTTGTTGAACCCAACATTGCGGAATATGGAAAAGAGGCCTCTAATGCGTTAGCACTGCTAAGAAGGCCTTTTCGTCATTGTTATTTCAATCGCTTCAAAATTCCTTGCGGCAGTTTCAACCATCGCGTGCCTGGAGAATGGATCTGCGACCCGGTCATCTTTTCTTCACAGCGAATAAAGTGCTGACAGCGTGCCCACATACTCATTTAGTATACTCTAACATTTATTCGACTTCAAAGGTGTAGAACGTTCGACTGGATTGCACGCGAATACTTCCGCAGTTGTCACATAAATATTGAAGGTTTGTCGGTATGCTCCGGTAATAGTGTATTTCCTCAGTCCTCACGCGACCCAGAGGATTGTTACCAGTTCAATTAACGTTGCCACTATCTTTGAGAAAATTTAAATGAAAATTTTCGGAATCAGCGACATTACAACTGCTCCGGTTTCTGGCGGAAAGTCGTCGAGGACGTCGTGACTGGCTCTACCACCTCCATCATTCACAGCCATGTAAATTGACGCAGGCCCTGGAACCGTTCCTCAAATTTCTCAGCCTGTTTTTCAGCTTCTTCGAGACAGTCTGTCAGGATGCGAGCTCTTTTTACTCCTATGGTCTCATTAACGACCTGTCGACGTCCAGTGTAACAACGAATCAGCGAAAACACCACCGGTTACACCATGGTTAAATTTATCCTTTCCATCCTGTTGGCTCGCTGGAACAAGTAAAATTAACAGTCCTTATGCAGACTTTTATCAAAAGTACGTTTCAGTTCTGTGCAATTTTTATTCTATTCGGAGTCGATGTCCGCCCATATCTTCTGCTGCAGCTAAAGAAACCCTGTCTGTCGCATCCGTTTTGATCCCTTGGAATAAATTTCATTATCAGCATTATCTTCACCGTCGTGGACAGCAATACATCAGTGGTTCACACTGCTGCTTAACCGCTACACAACCACGGAGAAAAAGAAATACGCTGCATAGGAGAAGGGAAGAAGAAAGAAGAGAGGGAGGAAATCTAACCACTAAAGCTAGCCACTAGTATATATTCATACAGCTGACACCAAGACGACTACACCTAGCAAACAAGCAATCAGGCTGTAAGCGAAAGTAGGAGGTCATCAACAATAGAGCTTCCTTGGGGCTTTTACCACCCATTGCCATTAACTGAACATTCCATGGACAACTCGGTCGAACGACGGAAAAATATCACGTCACTGGGCCCGATTAACCGCCAGCTCTGTTGGGGATAGTCTATTTCCCCCAGAATAGTTTAATTCACGAGATGGCTTCGAAAATTATTATGTGAATTTGAATTTTTCTGCGCCACAACTGTGGAAGCCGGCTACCTTTCATACCCGAGGAAAATAATTTGAACGGCTTAATAATGAGCTGAGTGACCTTGAAGCCTAATTTTCTCATCGGTTGCCTAAGCAGTACGTCTGTAGCATGCATATGTGTAATATATACGAAAAGTGTGATATATATAGACCATATGTATAAGAAATACCTGAAGTGTACGGGGAAATATCTGCGAACATGTGAAAGCATGCGGTGACTTATATACGGGTATATTCTGCCAAAAATGTGTATATGTATATATACATACCTATATATATTTGTATATGCCTTCATACGTGTATATATGAACATATGTGTACATTACTAACGAGCAGTGTTGCATACATATGTGTATGAATATGGAATTATATATATGTGTATGTATATTAGTATAAATATATATGTATATAGATACACATGCAAATACGTGTGTAGATGTGTGCACATACATGACATAAACGTTCGTACAGATAAAAACACATACATATGTATATATGGACGAAAATATATGTGCATACGTATATATATATATGTATATTAATATACCTAGTTCGACGACGCTAACTATATATATATATGTATACATATGTACAAATATACTTATATATATGAAATATACGATATATATATGAACACAAAAATAAATATACACAAGTATATGCTCATATATATGTACATATGTTTATGCATTCCCATATGCACACACATAGGCGTGTGCATATATATGTATGAATATATGTATATCCGTACGAAAGTTTGTAATATCGAACGTATGTATACATGTATACATATATGTGCACATGTATACACATATGCACACATATAAACATATATGCATATACGCATATGTGTTGGAACTGATCCAACAAGATAAAACCTAGTCAGAATTCACGATCGAAAACCGGTTGACAATGAAAAGCCAAAACTCAGCGCTCTGACCCCATGCATTATTACCGACCCCGAAGAATAGAGTGTACACAAAGATACGTCAAGCTGTCGAAGAACGAAGCGTGTTGTATTTTTCGCCCCGGGTCGGGTGTTATAAAAATGGGTAGCTTGACTAAAACAAAAACAGGTTCAAAACCAAAATCATCGGAAGTCTACAGATGAATATTATTTATTATAGTCGCTACATAGCTCTCCCCCAGAAGGCTGGTAGGTATTACACAGGCCTTCTTTATTGCGGAGAGGGAGGAAAACCACGTCTTTTTGACTGATCAAAGTTACAGGGCGATACACACGAAACAAGATTGCACGTGATGGGGAATGTCAGAGTTCGGGGGTGGGGTCGGTCCAAAGTATTTTCTGCGCTGGTGTGGTTCACTTATATTATTTAGTCTTCGGTGCGTATCTTGTCTATCGCAGCGGGCTTCCCAACCCTATTAACTCTTGAGATAACAGGGGAGTAGGTTTGTCCAATTCTGTACAATAGGTAGATGGGATTTTTCTCTTCACGCGTCATGTCTGGATCGTCTGAAAGAGACAGAAAACACGGTGAAGTACGCGGGACAGGTGGAAAAGGATAATTCACCTTGTCATCGTATACGGTGGACTAAATAGTTTCGCAGTCGACCTTTCATAGAAACTGCAACTTTGAGTGTCACTGCCTTCGGCTCTCTTCTTTATCGTTATCCCGTCTATAGTTTATAGACTCAAAAAAGAAAAAAAATAGCAGCCGAATAAACCTGATCCCAAACAATATCATTTTGTTTGTAGACCTGGTAATGCATCCGCAAACTGCAAAAGCGTAAGCGTCAAAAGAGTTTGTCGATTTTTCGCGGGCAAAATATCCAAAAATTCACAAACGAGCAGATAGACAATTAGCTTTCAAATGAGAAAACTTTCTGTTTTTTGTATCAAAAATTATATCGCGAAGTCCACACACACCATAACTCAAAACATCAGAAGGACTAAACGATGGGTACGACTGTTGGCATGTTTATGTTGGGAAATATTCATTTCCAAAAATAAAAAATGTTCACATACTTTGCTAATCGTACGGGCTCGCGCAACTCCCTACCAAGATGATTATGCCCACAAGTAGTGGGGGCAGGGGTCGGAGTTGCGGGAGTACTGACAACTGCAGGAGGTTCCGGGGGCGGAACGCTTTCTGCTGCCACCGGGGGATTCGGGCGTGAAACGCTATTCGTCGACGCAGGGATGGTTGATGGTTCTTCCATAAATGCTGGTTTCAGCTTGTCTACAGAGACTACTTCGCGTTTGCCGTTTCGGCTAACAGTGAAGGTTTTCGTGTTTCTTGCGAAGGCATGATAGGGGCCTGTGTGTGAGGGTTGCAGTGGTCGCCGCAATTCTTCCGTACATAGAAAGACAGGCGTACGACAGGACAGCTTAGCGTGTACATTCAGGGCTAAAGAGTGCTCTCTAGGCTGCATCGGACGCAGCTTTCGCATGCGGTGTGCCAAACGAGCTGCGTAGCTGCCGTAATCGTGCGGTACTGAAGGTGCAGGTGAGACGAGTTCACCTGGTAATTTAAGTGGGCAACCAAAAACTTGTTCGAATGCGGTAGCGTTTAGGTCCTCTTTCACTGTGTTTCGCAAGTCTAAAAGAACTAACGGTAGTGCATCTTCCCACGAGGGATTGGCATGTCCATTAAGAGAAGCTTTAGCTGGCGACGGAACCGCTCAACCATCCCATTTGCTGGCGTGTGGTAAACCGTATTTTGGATGTGCTTGCTCCCTAGTGTATTCAAGTGGGCCGCAAAATGTCCTTCAAACTGCGATCTACGATCTGTGGTCATCACTGCTGGACAACCGAATTGTACCACCCAACGTTTCAGAAAGGCGCTGGCTACTGTTTTTGATGAGCAGTTGGGTAGCGGTATGGCTGCAGGCCATCTTGTGAAGCGGTCATCATAGTCAACGGGTAAGTAGAGCCATTTGAAGGTGGTAAAGAGCCTACCAGATCAGCGTGCACGGGGTGAAAACGTGCGTTTGGGATGGGGAAGGTACCATGGGGGCTCTTTGTGTGACAATGGACTTTGGAACGTTGATATTGGAAGCAGGAACAGCTCTAGTTGCGGACGTCATGGTTTATCTTGAGCCGTACGAATCGTTTCAGTGACAAGTTTGACTGGAGCGCGTATGCCAGGATGATACAAATTGTGCAATATTTCGAACACTGCGCGGCGAAAAGATGCAGGCACTACAGGGCGATGTGTGCCCTGTGGAGTGTCGCAGAGAATTGTTTCCTCTGAAGATGTCAGAGGTACTGGTTGAATTGTGAGAGAGATCTTTTGGCGAAGATGCTTGAGTTGTGTGTCAGCGGCTTGTGCGGCGGCTAGGGCTGCCAAATTGATACTGTGGTCAGCAGCTGCGCTGATGTTATGAACGCGTGAAAGAGCGTCCGCGACAGTGCATTCGGCACCTGAGACGTCGTATATCCGTCTTGAACTAAAATGTATAGTCCAGGTACTTAACCTCTCTTTGAGAATGCCTGTCGGATGAAGTGTTTATGGATTAGGTTAACGTTTTATGGTCGGTGTACACCGTAAAGGTCCTGTCTTCCATCGACTGGCGGAAATGGCGGATGCCTAAATAGGTAGCCAACAATTCCCTACCGAACGTGCTATGGTGGGGTTCCGCAGGTTGTAAGCGTTTGGAGAAGAATGCCAACGGTTGCCACTGTTTTTCAACGAGCTGTTGTAAAACAGCACCAACGGCTGTGTCCGAAGCATCGGTCACAATGGACAATGGTGCGTTCGGATTAGGATGGGTAGGGAGAGCTGTTTCGGCTACCGCATCCTTGAGCTTAACGAACGCCGTGCGTGCCGCATCGGTGAACTGGAATTTGCGTTCACCTCCACGGAGATGATCGTTCATTGGCTGCATTATGTGCGCACAATGAGGTAGGAAGCGTCTGTAGTATTTGACCAGACTGCTAAAACGACGAAGTTGCTTAAGGGAATTTGGCTCAGGGTATTCACGAATAGCACTAACTTCATCCGTGAGTGCGGCGATTCCCTTTTCTGAGACCTTATGGCCCAGAAATTCTATCTTGGCCTTACCTAGTTCGCATTTAGTGGGATTAACCGCGACACCGTGTTGGGTCAGACGTTTCAGTAAGGTGCGGAGATAAGTAACGTGTTCTTCCTGTGAAGAACTGGCTACTAAAATGTTGTCCAGATAAGGGTAGACGAAGTCCAAACCACGTGTCACTTCATGTATAAACCGTTGTAAAGTTTGAGCTGCGTTGCTCAAGCCAGATGGCATTCGAAAAAATTCGAAAAGACCAAAGGGGGTTATAACTGCGGTTTAGGGTAAATCTTCTTTGGCTACCGGGATCTGATGATGTGCACGTACTACATCTATCTTGCTGAATATGGTTTTTCCATGTAAGCATGTTGTTGAATCCTACATGTGTGGAATTGGATACTTGTCATGGACGGTTGCTTTGTTTAGCCTGCGGTGATCACCACATGGGCGCCAGTCACCTGACATCTTAGAGACCACGTGCAACGGTGGGACCCATGGACTCTCGGAAGAGCTTATTATTCCGAGCTTGAGCACGTGATCGAACTCTACCCTGGCGAGTTTGAGTTTGTCGGGAGCCAACCGGCGAAGTCGTGCAGAGACGGTGGTGTTCCCTTAGTACGGATATGATGTGTGACACTTGAGGTCACAGGTGGGATATCGTTCGATGTGCGAACGAGCTGTGGGAACTCAGTGAAGAGATCCACAAATTGTCTGGGGGCGGCTGGTTGGACATATATGGGTGTTACGACCGCAACTGTTGCATGCGTGCCAGGTATGCTTAGTTCAGTGCTATAACCGATTAACAGGCGGCGTCCCGTATCAACCAGAGGGTCCAAATGCCGGAGAAAATTGATGCTGATTATAGCGAAAGGTACCGCGTCAATTGGGAACACCCAGCGGAACGTCCGCCTGGTACCAATATTAATGGTCAAGGAACGCTGCTCGTATCTACGTTCTCTACAAATATGAGGCGACAAGGTGCAACGCCGGCGACGTTATTCGCCATTATAAGCCGACGTGAAATTTCCCCTGCTTGGTCGCTGGATAAGTGCCCGATTTAACACACCTGGTGGATCGCGTGCCGAAACGTTGGTGATACCAACGGTAGCCGTCGTTTGGCTGCGACGTTTTGCGCCTGGGCGATTCACTAGGGTGCCGGCGTGTTGGTTGACCTGAAGGGATTCTAGTACAATTGCGGCACGAAGCTGCGACTTCGGCCCACAATGTTTTTATGTCCGTTGCTGATGTAGACGGACCGTCTGTATTATTTGATGGCACATTTCTCACCGGACCTGGTGTCTGATTTGGGATGGTGACCTGGTTAAGAAGCGGTTGAAAACGTTCTACTATCTGGTCGGCTATCTCTGCTGCATCCTCTAAAGGCTGTAATCTCGCGATAGATGCAGTCTCCTGCGCCGTCTCCGGTAGTCTCTGTATCCGCAATTCGCGCAGGAAGACTCGTCCATGTGCAACGTGCCAAGTAGTTTTTGCACCTCTCGAAGCAACGTGGTGGGACGCTTGTCGCACATGCTTAGCTCACTACATAGCTGCTGCAGACAAGTCTTCCCCGATGGGTTGACTCGCGTTATTACAGCTTCCCTAGGAGTTTCGTAGCTACTCTCTGAGGGTTGGCCCACGAACACACCTCGGAGATGTGTCGTGACCACTTTTGGCAAACGAGCTGCTAACTAGTTGAATTTAGCCCGGTCAGAAAATATTCGGTTATTATAGAATTCCGCCTCTAGGTGTACGAACCATAGGATACGGTTCATTTCTAAGAACGGTGGGACTACCAGAGACATAGCTACCGTGGGATGCTCGAGCAGATTGAAATCGTTAGCTGACATGGGTGTGAAAAGTAACGGTTACACAGTGATATATAATTAAAACGGTGATATAAAAATAACCAAAATGTATAATGAACAGAGAAACTTTCCGAAAGTATAAGGCCAAATAACGATACGGAACGAACTCACCGGAACACGGCAAAGTGTAATCAATTTTTGAAACTTATCCAACAAAATAAAACCCAGTCAGTTATCACTATCGACAATCTATCGACAATGAAAAACCATGGCTCAGCGCGTTGACCCCCGTGTATTTTTACCAAACCTAGAAAATAAAGTGTACAGAGAGATACGTCAATCCAGCAAGGCACGGGCCGTATGTTACAAAATGGGTGACTTGACTAAAACAAAAGCAAGTGCAAAACCAAAATAATCGAAAATGTATAGACGAATGCGACTATCAAAATATTATCTACTATAGTCGCTACGTATATACAAAATTACACGTGAACATATATAGGTTGCCATCCAAATGGGACTCAATGGCCTTAATCTGTCAACCACGCTAAATCGTATGCCCAGTCGGTTAAGGACCCAAGTGGATGCCACAAAAATAAGACTCACTGACTCTCATCGTCTGTTCACGGAATATCGTATTGCCATTCGGCTAGGGACCCAGGAGGCTGTCACTGAAACAAGACTCAGTGACCTTCATCGTCTGCCTTCACTGAACAATCGTACGCATATTAATAATAAGTGAGCAGGGCTCTGGATGAAAATCAAGTTGTAAAAAGCCCTGAAGTGGGCCGCGGGGTCATTGCAGCCTGTCCTGAGAAGAACAATGGGGCCGTTCCCGTGGTTCATGTTGGCTGCTCAGTTGTCTCACAGTCCAGACCGGTGAAGTCGACGTCGGATTGGTGGTAGTCAGCACACGAATGATGGTACCGACAGGAGCACTGGACCCAGTTGACGTTGTGCTCGTCTAAGTCCACAGGTCTTTGAAGTGCCATGCCTTACACAGGTACTCGAAAACTTCTCGGCTAACAGGCTTGATAGCCTGCAGTGACCTGTTAAACTGTATACCATTTTACGTTTTCACCGGTATAAGCGGTTTCTTTGATACGTGTCTAAGCCGTGACGACAACGTCGGGATACATCATTCATTAAGTGAAAGCAGCAAAATACCACGGCACATCTCGAATAAACCTCGCAAATTGCTCACCACTGTGCAGACGACCGATCAACGACGAAGGTTTGCAGTACTGACGTGCAGGGTAAAATTTTCAGCATACGTTGTAAAACTATCCGATAACTGGCCGTCGTTTTTCGAGCATCAGTGCGAAGAAAACGTCACACCTACGCCAGTTACATCTGCTAACGTGGCGTGCCACAGTATGGAGCTGCCGTAGTTCAGCTGGTGAGTGGCGTCCACCAAAATGACATCGGTAAATTTAGGACCGGTTGGAATGAAACTTTCGGTACGAAGAATGCGAACCGTAAACACTTCTCCCCTAAGGACAACCGTTCTTCTGCTTTCAGCAGATCGCGCACTTTAACCAACACATTCCAAGCTTCAACCTCACCCTGCTTCTTACGCAGACTGCGTAGGTCGTCTGAATGCATCATAATCCCGAACTTACATTCAACGCACAACTTCATTTAACGAGTATTTTTGAAATTCTGCATCAACTCAGTCACATTCCGCTCATCTGCCATTGACAGACCTCTAGTTCTAGGATATATGCTGGGCCGTCTAACTTGGAAGTTGTGCGAAAGTTCTAGTTTGGTCTTCTCAGCGCGATATGCCCCACTGCGATATTCAACTACCCGAGAGGCCTTGCAGCCGTAATCGGTTAATCTAAAGGATAATCATAAGAATTGTACTAACATATTACCGCTTGGCGGGTACCGTACGACAAGTACAGTGTACACAGTTATACACAACGCTTCCGTACGAGCAGCCTGGCGGCAAATCTGTTTCCCCTATTTTTGGCACTTGCCGCCGTTTGCGAACTATTGATGAAGAAACTGCTACAGGTTTTCCTTTGAAATCTGTTCAGATCTTCCTGGTATTCCCGGAAGTTCTGATACATCTCCTTGAATATTCTTCAGAACACGTCTTCGTAGTTCATCGTCATACTGATTCACCGTACGAAAGTGATTCACGTGTAGTGGACCATTTAAACACCTGTAGCGACTATAATGATTAATATTTTGATAGCCGCATTCATCTGTACACTTTCGATGATTTTCTTTTCGAACCTGCTCTTGTTCCGGCCAAGCTACTCATTCTGTAACATCCGGCAAGGGGCTAAAATCACAACTCGCTCCGTGCCTCGCTAGCTTGACGTACCTCTCCGCACACTATTTTCCATGGTCGGTAATGATACACGGGGTCAACGAGCTGAGTTTTTAGGTACGATGATGTTAGGTTCCGTGAAATGCGCAGTTCTCATACATTTGATTTGGGATTTTCACTTGTACCATTTCACTTAAACATGCCGTAACACTCGCCTTATACCAGTTTTCCCATTATTTTTGTGTGAAAAGAAACAGACTCTCCAAAACTGATAGAGTTTTTCAAGGCTGTTCAAAAAATATACAACCAGACGCTAGTTTGAGAGCATTGTCGATTAAATTTCACGGTCTTCTCTGTCCTCCTGGGGTTTTTGGACATCTTGAGGTCATCTGCTGCGTATCCACGATTCGTGTGCTAGCCATTTCTCGTTATCGTTGAAAAGCTGGTCATAGCATATTTGGCGGCAAAGATTATTTTTGCCTTTGTTCTCTTTTCGCACCATGTCTGCCGACCCAGATCTCGAGCACTCTCACCTAATGTATTCAGCCATTGACGGTGTGAATCGCAAGAAACCCTGTAGAATTCAGATGGGCTATGACCGGTCAGATACGAACAACACAACGAGTGGACAAAACTTTTTTGCCGACAGGTGAAATCGAGGAGAGCGAGATGAAACGTTAGTACCGGATGGCTGTGTTTCCTCGAGAATCGTTTGCTAAGCGGACTCACAACGATTGGTTGTCGACCCTAGTAAAATATCACTGATCAGGCTTAAAATATCTCGAAGAAGACGCGGTATAAGCTGCGAGAGCTTGTCCGAGTCATTTGTCATGTGCCGGTTGCCGAACTTTATTTCCAATACAGTGAACCACAGCTCTGGATCGAGATCACCAAAAGCGGGAACAGCTAGCGTGATCAACGATACGGGATAGGAGAGTTCGGACTTGATCTTTTCAGTGTTCATAGCAACCGAGCGAATGGAAACGATTATAAAAATTTATACGTATACGCACCATATATACAATGTACGCACCGAAAAAGTAATTATGGGGGAGAATGAACTGAGGTTTACACTGAGATATATTCTAAACGAGCTCAAAAATTTGTAGAGTTCAGACGGACTATGGCCGGTCATTTACGAACTACGCAACGAGCAGATAAAAAATATATTGCCGACACGTGAAATCGAGGGGAGCGAGATGAAACGTTCCTACAGCAAAATGTCAAGCGAGCAGACACCGGAGCAGAAGGTTCGAGTGCGCATGTGACATGCCGGTAACCATACTTGTTCAAACAAACGTTTAAGCGCACACAAAATGTGGGGAGGAGAGAGTGCAAATGCTAACTGTAACTTTAAATAAACAAATAGGGTCGCTACGCCCCAGCCCGGAGGAGGAACCCGACTTACAGTGGTTAACCTTTTAGTGAACGACTTCATTTCTCTGCACCAAGTCGTAAGCTGTCCATCTCGTACTTTACGCTGGTCGGCCGCAGTCTTGGTAGAGTGCTCGATATGACAGGCGAATAAGGCCGTTCAAAAAGGCCCACAAGTCTGCTGAGATTTGTACCGTGAATTTGTCTATGGCACTACTTTTGTGGCTGGGACAGACTTACGCTGCATTCAGTTCAGTCGACCAACCTACAATTATAGAGTCGCTCAAACGCAAGCGTTGATAACCAAGTATGTAAAAATGCTGTTTGTATTTTACACTCATATTTCAGGTTTTTGCGACGGGCTATCGGGAAGTTTTGCACCAAGAGTGGCGTCCCTCAGAGCTGTCCGCTTTCACCGTTTCCGTTTAATTTTGTGATAGACGAAATAATGGAGGATTGTTTGCAGCACCTATAAGATGTCAGTGCTGACCTACTGCCTAATGAATGAATGACTAATCTTGATTATGCCCATGATTAGGTATTGCCGTTTGACGATATTTAAGGGTGGCAGACGGTGCTAGACGTCGTTCTGCGTTCCGCTACGTGTTTACGAATGCGTTTTTCAGTCTCGAAATGCAGTGCCTCCTCATGACTATTGTGCTTATGTAGATTTAATGTTACACTACGGGATCATGGAGGTTTTTAACCGGCGTGTGTTGTTAAGAAGCTGCATTAGCGAAGACGGAGGTGTAGAGGTTGCAACAGAAGCTCATGTCTCCAAGGTCAGAGCAGTAAATGGTAGTCCAGAACACTTGTGACAAAGAGGCACCTCTCGGAAGCCCAAGAGTTGCATATGTAAGGCGACTGTTCGTGCTGTTACCTTATGACTGAGAAATCTGGTCGCTCTTGTTAGAAGTCATGAAATGGCTTCAAATATTTAGCCATTAATGTGTGTGACCAATCTCCCGCATCGGGTGGCACCTGTTGGAACTGATCCAACAAAATTAAACCTAGTCAGAATTTACTATCGACAACCGCCCAACAATAAGAAGCCAAAACTCAGCGCGTCAACCCCGTGTATTATTATCGACCCTGGAAAATAGAGTGTGCAGAGAGGTACGTCAAGCTAGCGGCGCACGGGGCGGGTTTCGTTTTAGGTTCCGTGCCGGATTTTAAAAAATGGATAGCCTGGCTAAAACAAAAGCAGGTACAAAACCAAAATCATCGAATGTGTGCAGATGAATGCGCCTAGCAAAATATTATTTATTATAGTCTCTACACACCAATGGGTAAGCAACAAAAACGTTAAGAGACGGGTAGTTGGTAATGATTACCAAGCGAGTTATTTCGTTCAACCTTTAGGTTTGCATTTAGTCAAACAGTTATACAATGTACTGAGGGGGTTAGGTAGTCGTCCACCACGCAGCATTGTTTGCCGATGCTGCAGCCGACTAGCATAGGGTGCGAGATAAACATGTGAGGGCCTGACGTGGTGAAATGAAGTCGCTCACCAAGGGATTGGCCGAAAGTCGGGTTCGTCATACTGGATGGGGGACTAGCGACTCATATAATCGGTGACTGGAGATTCCGGGTGATGTGGAGGCTGGTCGCACATAGTGGTGCAATCGTTGTTGTTCGACCGAGATTTCTGTGGAGTAAGGTGTGTTCCTCTTCATTTGTCCTCGGCTAGGTCTTGATTTTTTCATCACGAATGTACGGCAGATCCCTATGAACACAATCGGCGGAAAAATACGCGTGAAAAGCGTGGAATCACAGTCAGTACGCTAGTGAATTGTTATTGGCTGCATGACACCACCTACGCACGGCTGCTGCTCGAAGTCATTGAGATTATGAATCATCGTGTTCGCGATATTCAGAATTAGCGCCTTGGAGTAGCTCTAGGAATCGTACGCGAAAACTCCCACCCAAGTAATAAGAAGAGGACCAGGTACTGGTAGCAGTGAGCAAGTGTAACTCATGAATTGAGACGCCAAATTCATGGATGTACAACAGCTTAAAAGAAATCACAGCCTGTCATCGGCTGATCTCATCAGCACATGCAACATCGTAAACTGTACGTCAATTGGTGGACTACGGTACAGATGAATTTGCGAACAACGGAAGGCAGGACATTGAGACGGTACGGCCAATCGTGATGGTTGAACGAGACCGTTAGAACACAAAAACTGGCAGATGC
>QNGE01005555.1:3940-18489 GCA_008508345.1 Paragonimus westermani
ACCAGAAGCTACAACAGGAGACTAAGGTCGTAGTTTCGCTTCCCGAATCAACCCCGCAGATCTCTGTGCCTGTTGTGGAAAGCAGCGACACCGTCTGTTCGGTCGTTCCATCGATTGACGTCCCAAGCAAAGGCACGAGTATCCAGGGCACTAAAACCGCACAAAACCGTCTTCATAATTATCTACCCCAGAACCCACCAAACAACCCGGCAGGAAATTTTCCTTCCCAAGAATTCAAAACAGAAGTGACCTGCTGGGAACGCCCCCTGGGGCTAAAAAGCACCCATTTGGCTCGCCCTAATAGGCATTCTTATAAGTAGGCCCAATATACCGAGCGCAGTGTCCTTTTTCAAACTGCGCGCAAAACAGACGAAGCCGAACATTCCGTGGGTTAAAACTTCCAAACACCCTCCTAATAAGGGGCGCAGAGGTCACGAATTGCGATCGTCAGTTATGTTGAATGTGATCTTGTTAATAATATTTTACTGCAACTTGATGGATAGTTGACGCTTTGTACATCAAACGGTGACTGGCTGAAAAGCATACATTTCAGTTATCGGCAAGCATATAGGCTGACCTGCTTCTATGTAGTGTTTGTATGAACACCACACGACCAGAAAAGAGTTAGAAGCAATACCGTCGAGCGAGCACAATTAACTGCTGAAATTACTCAGTGACAGGGTGGGGCATTATACCATCCATTAAGCAGTTCCATATGCACCAAAATTAGTAAGAGCAATATCATAGCATCATCTCGTGGAAAGCTGGGGTTGGGAATCACAAAGAGTTTCGGAGCAGAACGATGTTTGTTCGATTGAATCCTGGTGAACAGTCCCGCATGCGCTATCAGACTGCATGTATCGGTTAAAGTCTGTCGACGCAAACCAGGAAAACGTTGTACCTCCATCATATCGTCGTGTGCTTCAACGAGCAGCTGTTTGGATGCCCATAGATATGCGTTTTATCACGTTCCTGTTGACTTTATGGGACAGACCAAACCCTCAGACGTTATCATACTGACGGGTGATTTGAATGCTCAGCTGGGTCGTCTCCCTTCAGAAGAGAAACGACTGGGAAGCATGTTTGGTGTTTGGGCACGACACATCGATAATGGCGAAGGACTGCTGCAGTTGTGCGCGACCCACGATCTCTATATTCCGAGAACCGTGTTCCAACAGGAAGAGGTGCTGTGTCACAGAGACCTCCCTGTGCTCAGTTGTGGACACAGGTCGACTATATGAAAGTTGGTTACAGGCGGCGCCACTCTTTGAAGGAATATCGTGCCTTTGGAGCCACCATCTGTACCCAAACCGTGCTATTTTGCGTGTTCGTTTTGTTTTATCACCCGCCCAGAGGGTGTACATTCGTGAATACAGGATAGCGAACTGGTATTCAAACGAAGTGAATGTAAAGAACATTTACAGATGGCATTGGTGAACAAGTTGCCCATTTCGAGTCAGGTGGTTGATTCTACCAAACGCTGGGAGCGAATCGCAGCAGTCATGGGAACGTGCAACGGGGAGTTATGTTCCGACAGAATTGTGGAGTTGCAACAGAACCGAATTTCTGTCATATCGATAAACCTCACAGACAAGCGTTGTTCGATTCCACCCGGTTTTGAACATGATGATGACCGTCGAGAACACAAACTGACTAGGGGCTTGTATAAAGGCCATGGACACTACTTGATCAAATGTGTGTAAGAGTTGGAAAGACCCTTTTTATCCGGGATTAATAATGCAGCGTTCAAGACGCATCTTGGGCGTTCGGTGGTCGGACATGGTTCCCAACACTGAGGTACTGCGGCGAACCGAGAGGGACGGAACGGAGGCCGTGCTGATGCTGAAGCACTTTCGTTGGCTTGTCCTAGTTCGTCAGATGAGCGATGATCGTATTCCAGAATAGCTGCTTTGCGGACGAAGTCAGGTAAGCGGAATCCTGGTGTTACAAAGCTGTGATACCAGGGTGTTATCCAGGTAAGTCTTTTGCATTGTAGCATCGATTTCAGATGTTAGGAAGACTGATCGTTGAATCCAACAACCTAGAGAAATATGGTCCGAGTGAACGGTTGCAAACTCAGTGAGTATCAATTGCGGAGCGGTGAACAGAAGCGCGCGGTCTGCAAGGGAACCATCGATGCTATCGGCCGCGGTGACATGACTATGGCGTTGCGACGCGCACGGCCGTGAATGCACTGGCAGTTTGAGATTAGTGGGTTGTCAACGTACTCATGGTATATCGTCTGCGAGAGACAAGTGCGTTAGGGTCGATCAGGTTATATTCNGATCAGGTTATATCCGCTACATCCATTTCTTTCTTAACCACACTAACTAACGACTGGCGTCGTTTGGAACTCACTCACTTCTGTTGTCAGAAACCTGAATGTCTATTGCGTTCCACCTTTTCTTTTCTTTAGCGTTGTTGATGTACTGTGTGATGTACGTTGTCGTTTTTATTCCAGTCCGATCTTACATTTTGACTTTACTGCATATCCTCTCTAGGGTTCACTAACTTGTGCACCTATAGTGGAATGTTTCTTGCGTTATATGCTCAATATTTTTCTTCCTAATTTAGATCTCACCATTCCAGTCTCTCTTTGTGTATTTCTCTGGAGATAGGGGTTTCAGTTTAGAGCTAGCCTATCAACTGGCTAGCATTGGCCGGCTGGATACAAAGACCTTACTCACACACTTCCTGGTCTCATTCCTTCGTGTTCACACTGGATACGCGGTGTATGAGTGAAAAGACAATTGGTGCGGCGCAAGCCACTTATGGTGATGATTAGGCGCAGGCGCCTTTTGACTTCGGTCATTGTGACAGGCTAGTCCTAACCGGATGCACCACACTAACTAACGACTGGCGTCGTTTGGAACTCACTCACTTCTGTTGTCAGAAACCTGAATGTCTATTGCGTTCCACCTTTTCTTTTCTTTAGCGTTGTTGATGTACTGTGTGATGTACGTTGTCGTTTTTATTCCAGTCCGATCTTACATTTTGACTTTACTGCATATCCTCTCTAGGGTTCACTAACTTGTGCACCTATAGTGGAATGTTTCTTGCGTTATATGCTCAATATTTTTCTTCCTAATTTAGATCTCACCATTCCAGTCTCTCTTTGTGTATTTCTCTGGAGATAGGGGTTTCAGTTTAGAGCTAGCCTATCAACTGGCTAGCATTGGCCGGCTGGATACAAAGACCTTACTCACACACTTCCTGGTCTCATTCCTTCGTGTTCACACTGGATACGCGGTGTATGAGTGAAAAGACAATTGGTGCGGCGCAAGCCACTTATGGTGATGATTAGGCGCAGGCGCCTTTTGACTTCGGTCATTGTGACAGGCTAGTCCTAACCGGATGCTTCCAACCGTTTGCGTTGTTGATGCGTACCACAACGTTTTTTCATACCAATTTGTCAACTAATTTGAAAAGCAACTCTCCCGGTTTCATACAGTGTCTATGTGTGACGGGACTTTGGATTTTCTTCACCGTAGTTAGACTTGTCTCTCGGTGTCCAGTCTTTGAAGCGTATCCTTTCTACTTTAGCCGACTGCCTATCCATCTCTTTCCTAGGTTGTTGGAGACAGGCAAATATCTTGTCTGACTTAACTCTGTATGACGATTTGACAACTAAGGAGGCCCCTCGTTTTTGTTTCCTAACAGCGAACTACTAATTTTAGAGCGGTTGATTTGTTGTTTTTATGCAAAGCACGTATTTTCTTCTCTCACTTGCTCATCCTGCGTAGATTAAGTTTTCTTCGAAACCGTTTGTTCCATTCGTGACCTGAAACGTGCAGGTTAGCTGAATTATGTGGAAGTTCTCCATACTGTACGAAATATGTGCAAGCTGAAACGGTGGGCATTCCGGACTTGCACGAAAATGTTCCTTCCGGAATTTAGCGGAGACAAGAGCCTTCAATTAAACGTTTGCACCCACAGGGAAAAAAGAACCTTCTGCAATTTCTTCACAACAGTCCGACAGCAGGATTCCTTCAAGCTCTATATCCAGCGGAATGTAACTTGGTGAGCTACAATACGGTGCAGACCAGCCGTGCGTTAACTCCTCTATGTATAACGTTATTTAACATGTATTTGGATGTTGCTGCGTTCAACGTTGCAAGCGGTTTCATGTTTTGGTACAAGTTATATACGAACTAAAGCCTTCAATCCGACTATATCGCTTTGTTTTATACCAGTGAATTCGCGACACAGTTGTAGTAGATTGGGTAGTTCGGGAACAAACCTTCACTATTCCAGCGTCTAACAACTCTAGATAGAGCCAACCACTCTACCCGGTTTTGGTGCACTGGTTAGTCTTAAGGAAACAATGCATTTAACACCTCTGTGCTAGCATCAACCAGTAGGAAGAAACCTGCCTCAGAGATGAACCACAGTCTCCCGGATAATGCTGACGACTACTAGTCAGAAGCATCACCGGCCCAGCCGGTTATCAAGTAGGATTCTGCCTCCGGGGCGGCCGTTGGTCAACCCGATCGCTGGAGGAGGGGAAGTCCCCCGCACTCCGAAGAGCACGGGAAATACCGCTCATTATTTGGAAAAACTCTCGTCCAAGCATTTGCGGCGCATGTAAGCTGATGCTTCGGCCGGATATTACAACCTTCTCTCTCCAACTGAGGATCGCCCAATTAACCGATGCCGCTCCCCACCATGCTTGTTTCGAGAGTGAATAGCCATTCCTCTGCCAGCGAACTGGGGTCTCTCACGTTATCTGAAACGTTGGTGCGTTGCTTTCACAAGATACCAGCTGATCAGTGGAATACACATTTCTAACTTTCCGCTCTTCGATTCGTATTCCTACACCGGAATGGCTGCCGCAGGGAGAACTCACAACTCCATGCCCCGCTCTGGAAACCATGCACCTTTCTTTCAGCATATGCGCAGCCTTCACTGAACTATTCAGGGTGTTCTGTTCTGTCTCAGGCGATTCGACAATCAGATTGCTCCAACCATTCGGTGCTCCTCCACTTTTGACGCACTGTATTTCTGACTCCTGGCGAACGCTTCCACTAAGCTCGAAAGCCCGAAATTCCGTGGTGTTCATCAGGGTGAACCGCTGTCACTGGTTATATAATTCATAGCAGTGGATAAGATGTTGGTTCTCTTCCGACCAGAGCTTGGCTGCCATATTCATGATACACTGGTCAGTTGATTCGCGTGCGTTGACGACGTGGTCCTCCCAGCTGAGAACTCTACGCAACTATCGAAAAAGCTTTTAGCCGCCGCTATTACTCTGGAACCATCCGTGCTAAATATCAAAAGACGTGCCATCTGTAGCGTTCATAATACGACAAAAAAGCTACTGCCGACTGGTCCATTCATTCTGACCCAAACAGAATCGTGTTCGTCCTGAAATACAAGGCGTCCCCCAGTCACCGGCTGCAGCTCCGCATGATGCTATGTGAAGCAGCCCAAGCGCCCCTGAAGCCGAATCAGCGTCCGGATCCTCTCAGATAGCATATGATCTGCAAGATGAATCAATCGCCAGCTTTAAGCTCGGTCCACCGAAACACGCTGGATGCACGACAGTGGTTCCGCCTTACCAAATGCACACCAACCAGCTATATACACACCCCCATACGGTTGGTATATCCGGGCGTTCCGGGTTTATTCACCGTCATTTCCATCTCGCGCAAATCACAAGGAGGAACGTCGTTAAAGATGATTCCAATGAACAGCCAGGAAGGGTCGCAGTACTCGGAATTAGGGACTTTGAGTCGTCCCGGAAATCGTACTCCATTTGAAACGCTGCAGACAATTTTTAAGGAGAAGACCTGATACTCGTTGTGGTAGGCAGTTCTTCATGAAACAGGAAGGCGCATTTTTGGTGAACAACGGCATTATATAAACCTCATTTTGTCATTGGCTGGCCATGTTAACATTTAGAAGGTGAAACTATGAGGAGATTGGTGCCAGACAGAATGAAGTACCTAGCAAGTAACAGAAAGTATGAAACTGAAGCTTTTGTCCAATCTTGATGTGGTATCCTTAATGTGACGTTTGAACTAGTTCCTTGTTATAGCTTTTATCCTGTCAGGGTTCAAGGCAAGTGGCGAATTGGGTCAGTCTTCACTGCCGACACGTTAATGTCCTCGTACGTCTTCACGGTGAGTTGACAACGAATAAAACGGAAGCCAAACAGAATGAGTGGATAAGTTTTATCATTGTTAGACGGCTGTGGTCTTCAGGAAGTGTCTCTCTCTCCATTTCCCAAACGTCGGCTTTTGGAGCCAGACACTATTAACTCCATGGTACATATTCGCTCGGGTTCCGATAAAACCTTCTTCGGGTCAAGGTCCGGAATCCTGGAGGTGACGAAAGTGGTTAGGCTGTCCCCTCTTTTGACAACCGCCGTCAACCAAAAAGCCTCACTCATATTCTTCAACCATGTTGAATCAACCATAATGTGTTCTGCGTTTGGCACAATCGCGTGGCCAAGGACCTGACGAAGAACCTGCACGGCCTGTGCTACGAAGTCTTCGAACAGCTCTGAGAACCAACAGGAGGCCATTCATCAAACCCGACTATATTGCGGTTTGTGATGACATTGCCATTATACTTAACGTCAGTAGAGTTTAGGATTGTCGAGCTCCATTTGACTGGTCGGATAAGTTTGTGAGGTACGTATCCAACTCCCAATATGCCGATATTCAGTCGGCCCTCCATGTCTCTGTCTGTAGTGGAGACCTCATCGCTCATTCACTCCTGACAAATTGTTTCTGTTATCATGTATCCACCTTCTTGCAACGAGACTTCTCTGCTCAGACCATCCACACACACGGTCACTAACTTACACCCAATAACTCTCCCAGGTTTCCTCAAAACCGATGACTCATTTATGCGAGGGACGTAAGTATGATCGTTGCTACACTGTAACGGTTGCCTCGCTAAGAGGAACATTGTCCCGCCTCGATATATGCGATGACTGTAGTGGCACCTCTGTGTCAAAAAGTTTTTGAATTTGAGGGGCCCACATTTTTAATCTCGCCCTTTCTGTTTTTCAACGTATATATAGTTATCATTCGATGACTGAAATTATTAACGTTTGCTACCACCGTGATAGGACCTGTCAGCAGTTCAGCGTTGTTAACCATGTAGAGCTCTATGGTTGATGGGCAGCTTGCTTTGAATTCTCCCGTCAGGTTTTAAATAATTTTTGTGCTGCACTTGGATATCATCGCGCGCCCTGTCTTCGAATGAAATCATGTAGATTGCTCCCCGGAATAGGGACTAATGGTAGCAGCTGTGGTCACGGCATAGAGTAAGTGTCAGCAATTGGGCCATGTGGGACGAATCTGACCACTTAGGCGATTTCCGAACAATGGATTGGCGGATTTTCTGCATTTGTTGGATAACTGAATCCGGGTGAACTACACACGCCTTCCAACTCTTCGACCCTTTCTGCACGGCCGCACCAATACCTATACGTTATTCCAATCCGCACCTACTACCTGCAATGCATCACACACTTACTTGGAAGTTGACGTTTTTGACCGAAAGTCTTCAGTTGTGAAGATAAAAGGGACACACGATTAACCGCTTTTCTATACAGCGCAAAACCCTTCAATAGAGACCAGAACCCCTTACTATCATCGCATTTTGGAATCGGGGATAACTAACCGAGATACTCCCATCGACGGACTGCAATAGTGTAGAATTTATCGAAATTTCATGAAATAAAAGTGCTCACATCTTCAAACCATATTTGTGCAAACCATTCCTTCGGAACTGGCTCGAAGAAAGTATTCCTGATTCCGGAACAGTTCTACACCAGATCAACAACGGAATATTCTGCGTCTGCGAAGACTTCTAATGTGCTGTGCTGAATTTGTGGCACGAGCGGGTACCCAGAATCCAAATATCTTGTTGATGATGTCTTATGAAGTACATGAGGAAACTTGAGCTTCCATTTGCCTTGACCTCATCTTCTATAACTGTTGTTGTACCCAGAAGCCTGAGACGCGCTAATTCAGACGTAAACGCAAAGGGGCACCTATTCAAGCTTTAATGGAAGTCAACGAAACCGTTTCGTTTAACAACCAAACACCCAGGTGACGTTAAGACTTCCAGTGGCACTCAAACACACCGTTATGCATCTATCAAGTGACTGCTGTGAAATAAATCTGTTGATGTTGTCAAATCGATTCCGAGGTTTATACTGGATGAGGGTTCCGTTGCTCCACGTTGGCAAACAGATATAATGTTCGAAAATAAATCTTCATTTCGTCTGCGCAGAATGGTGAAAGTTCACTTGGGGCCACCGAATTTGTGGGAGACAGAGCACGATTCCCAATGATGCTGGTACCACACGAAGAACCCCTTCTGAGATATCCGCACCAAATATAGAACGAACGAAACTGAAGAGTTTGGGCGTGGTGTTCAAGAGGTTATTGATGAACAGCATGGTAATCTACGTTTCAACCACCTCGGGTGGCCTTCCTCAGGAGTGTTGTAATCGAAATCACATTGACAGAGGAACAGGGGTCACATGGGTTTTGCCGTGGTTAGGTCAATTTATGCTGCTTCTGACCGGATTTGTCTAATCCTTTGCCCACTACGTGGGGGTGAGACAGATGTAGATAAGACGCGTCCGTGTCTGGTGCTGTTTATCCATCCACGCCACAATGCAGACAGGGGTTTGCTATCGTTGCGGTTAACACACGCGTGCTGTGTGTAAATGGTGAGAGCTTCAGCACAGCATCGCTCCGCATAGGAAGTTAGACACCTGTGAGTCACTCGAGCTTGGTCAAAACCTACGTTGTGCATGTAGCACGATGGCCAAATCCTTCTCCAGCTTCTGAAGTTGATAGGCGTGCTTAGGGGGACACCCTGTGTGCCTCTTGTGTTCGGCAACACGTACTTTCACTTGTCTACTTGTCTCTCCAATGTAGCTGGCATTGCAGTCACCGCATTTGATTTCGTAAACGCAGTCTGTCTGCTCGCCCATAGAAATTGGATCCTTAGGATGCATTACCAGTCGTTCTAAGGTATTGTCTAACCGAAATACAGTCGAGCAGATTTTCCCAGATGTTTGTTCACGATACGGTAGTTGCACAGTAGACTTGAAAGTTCTGGTCGTTTTGGTCTCTTCCTCAGTGGACATGCGCTTAACTCTGTTATCAATAAATGCGTCTGGCATTTCTTCGATATGAGAAATCTCTGTTGTTCTGGAGAGCTCAGTAGTGCAGATCTTATTAGCTCTGTTGACGAGTGATTTGATGACTGCTCTCTTCAAACCAATTGGATGGGACGAGTTGAAGTTGAGATAACAACCAGAATGGTTTACGATACACTGTAACCTGAAATCTCTGTTGCTTGTCAACTTTGACTAGGCAGTCTGAGTACGCTATCTCGACTGTATTTCGGTTAGACAATACCTTAGAACGACTGGTAATGCATCCTAAGGATCCAATTTCTATGGGCGAGCAGACAGACTGCGTTTACGAAATCAAATGCGGTGACTGCAATGCCAGCTACATTGGAGAGACAAGTAGACAAGTGAAAGTACGTGTTGCCGAACACAAGAGGCACACAGGGTGTCCCCCTAAGCACGCCTATCAACTTCAGAAGCTGGAGAAGGATTTGGCCATCGTGCTACATGCACAACGTAGGTTTTGACCAAGCTCGAGTGACTCACAGGTGTCTAACTTCCTATGCGGAGCGATGCTGTGCTGAAGCTCTCACCATTTACACACAGCACGCGTGTGTTAACCGCAACGATAGCAAACCCCTGTCTGCATTGTGGCGTGGATGGATAAACAGCACCAGACACGGACGCGTCTTATCTACATCTGTCTCACCCCCACGTAGTGGGCAAAGGATTAGACAAATCCGGTCAGAAGCAGCATAAATTGACCTAACCTCGGCACATCCCATGTGCCCTTTCTATCCTTTCCTATCTCATGGCACTGGTCGGCACCGGTCATACCGATTCCTCAGTTTAACTTCATACTATTGATGTGTAATTTTCGGTATTCTTACTTTGCACCCTGTGTCCGTTGTGTGTATCCAGAAAGGCTTAATATAGTACACCTCTGCACCAGAGAATGATGTGAACTGTCCTCAAGAGCCCAGGTCCTCAGAAATGTGGACAAGTGACATGAGGGAAGGAAGGCAATGGAGCACGAACGAAACAAACTGAACCACCAATCCCTACGCCTGACCTCATGCACAGGTCGGTAAAACAGCTGAAACAACCGGACTGAGGTGCTCACAATTTTAGGCTCACATAACGGTTAACGCAGAAGTAATATCTGAGATGCGGAGTGAAACTTATCTGCTTTCGAGGCCTGTGGAAATCTCAAACACTTTTGCAGTGTCCTCTACGGTGCCACCAACGAAGTTGCACATGTTCAACGGAGAATGGGCTCAATACCAATGTAGAAAATGTGACAGATCTTGGTGAAGCAGCCAGTTCTACGCAACTAGGACTGGTGGATGCAACGATCGTACGACTGTCTCTAATGTTCAGGTTTGTGTCTACATTCACTAGAACTCGGCGTCACGTAACGACTGGGATCCTAAATTTTGAGGTTAGTCGACGCCGATTTTGGCCAGCGGAACTGCAACGACAAAGAAAATCAAACGGAAGTTCTGTCGGGGGATCTAAATCCAACGTTAGTAAACGCCGGCCAGAATTCTAAATGTCGGTGCCACTGGTGGCATTTAGATGCGGAGGGCTTGACAGTGTCATCTCGAAATGGGTCTGCGGAACTACGCTAACCTGCGCTCTTGTGTATTTTAAGAATGCAACCTTTGTTCAAAGATCTCGAACGAACTCAATGCTACCGGAGGTGGATGCGCCGGCAGTCCCGTTTCACTGGACCGATGAAAAAAAGAGCAGCGTTGTAAATATACTGGCTTCGGGACCATGTCATTCATGACGTCAGCAGAAGCTTCTATGGGGCTGTGAGATGCGTTGACGGAATGACCTGCTGGTGCAATGCCGCCGTGAGGGTCGGTTTCGAGTACGAACAATCGTCATACTGCCTAAGGTCCTGCGCAACGAAGCCACTTCTGCCCCTATGACCTGGACTCCAAAAGGTCGACCGATTAAAAACCCGTAGGCTGTTCTGCGACCAAGGTGGTTGGGGTGGCACTCACTCTGGGATTGCCGCCATTATTCGGAAAGTGCTGATAACGCTCCACCACTTGGTCGGTGATCTCGGCAGCTTCTGACAGCGACCGACAAAGAGCATCTGACACGGCAGCCTCAGCTGTCGCCAGCAGTCCCCGCATCGGTAGTAGCAGTAACTCGTTTGTGTGGGAGCCACCAGGAGGTTGCGACGTCTATTGAAGCAACGTAGGGAGACGCTTGCCATGGGGCTGTAGCCCACTGGAGGGCTGCAGCAAATTGGTCTTCTCCGACTGGGTTACCCGCATGATATTGACCTGCTTAATTGTGTCACAGAGATGTTCTGCACCCCGAGTTAGGAGTAGGTCCCGCAGTTGCATTGTGACATCTTTCGGAAGCCTGGACACTGTCTGATCGGTCAAGTAAGGTCTGGCTGATAACAAGCTCGAACTAAAATCAGACGAACTACAGCAGCGGGCCAAACTTCAAGAACTGGGGGAATAGTAAGTGTGACTGCGTCAACCATATCCAAATCAAAAAGCCTAATGTCTTCACCCGACACAGTAAACAGACGACAGCTTGTAATACGCACAAACGTGAGTACAAAGTAGGCTATTGTGTTTGAGAATTCGGTGAGACCTACTATGTAGAGAATGCAACAGTGCGGTCAGTGAAAGTAAGCCGCCTTATGAAAACAATTTACACTGGAAAACCAACTCACCGTGTAGCGCGAAACGAGAACGTCAATTTAAAGTGGGCCAAGTAGCCGAATTAAACAAACGGACTCAACTTTGACGGATATCGTTTCATCGCGCACACCAGTTAGTTTGAAAACTCCCAGGAGGTTTCCCTTCAAGTTTGGTGAGTTACCCACTGGCAAAAATTTGAAGGCTAGCACAAGGCGCAACACTCCATATTTCCACGGCCAGGGAAAGAGGAAGCGTATATCACCTAAGCGTCCCGCATGTGGCGCGCGAAACGGAAAGATGAAGAGCTCCTACAACAGCGGAACCTGGTTTACACAGCTGAGCCGAAAAACATGCCTTAACTGAAGGTTTCAAAGTGTACAACAAAACTGCAGCGAAAGACAGGCTATTCTAAGATATCTGTACAACGATCTGCTAGTTTCACTCATGATAGCCACCAAAGAAGAAAGGTAGAAAAGTCCAGTTGAAATGTTTGAAAATTAAGCTGTCGTTGCTTGACCAGTTTTTTGTCTTAAGTAAATGACCTGCGCATCCGACGCCCCACCTCGGGGCTGGTTTTGCTCAGCCGTATGTAAACTCGGCTTAAAACTGCTGCGAAGCTCTCTGCACCACTTCGGTACGGCATGAGCAAGACAGTTCGCACTTAACAAAAGCTCTTCGTACTTTATAGCGCAGTTGAAATCCACAGCTCTCCAATGTTTGGTATGTAAACTTGAATAGTTCCACCAAGAATCTCGAAGATTTCAGTGCGCGCTTTGGAAGTCCACTTTCTTTTGTGACCGCCAGTCAGTACATGACAACCAAAGCCTGAGAATAAATGTTTTTCTCCTACACTTCCGCGTCTGCATTGATGCACCCAACGGGCATCATTGCTTGGCACATTTCGATCCATTCACTAAAATCGTACCACTGTGTTCCTCGGAAGTTTTAACTGTCATGCACGATGGACATCTCTCCATTTACCACACCAATTCCCACCATCCACATGGTAGTGAGACGATTGAACGCTCTAGTGATACACTGTAGAAAGTAAGTGCCTTATCATTATCTTCCCGTTAATAACAGTGTGACCGAAGGGAATTCATCCTTCTTTACAAGTTAAATTCATCCAGATTGTTTCTTCGGACAACACTTAACTCGACATCACATGAAGGAACAAAATCAACTTCCGGCGGGCTGAACTGTGACTTTTCGACGGTGTCGCGTTCTGCGTTGAAGTGGGAGTGTACACGTCAGACCAGAGATGACCCTGTGTATGACGAATTGCGTTTAGTCCGCGGTAACCGCCACAATCTTAGAAGGTTTTCCCGGTTAAAAACGAGGCTGCCCTCCTTCGCGGTCTATCTTCTATGCGTAAAGACTATCAAAATTAAATACATCCTGAATCCACCAACACATCACCGCCCAAGTGGGATTAAAATATCCCGAATGGTTCTGATAAAATGTTCTCAGAATTGATGTCGCATTAGGAACATCACGCAACAGAAAGCCACGGTATGTGAGCTGTAGGACAACCCAGCATGGAGCGCACGCGGACAAAGAATTTAGGAGATCACGAAGTATAATACCAGCTTATATTCTTGACCTAAACAAAGCATCTGGCAGCACTTGTGTTTCTCCCACTAAAAGTTTGGCGTGGTTCCCGATATTTTCTTTACACTAATGGACCCCGATTTTTTGAGCTGGAAAGGACGTCACGTGGAATCTCCTTTAAAAACATTCGAGCAAATTGCCACAGTCGTCTTTGTTACCGCAGTTACGTTCAGTGTATACTTCTTGTTTTGTACTGTGTCCTATTGTGCGTGGAGAAGGGCCATTTATCTGAGCATGTCGGTTTGCTACTAACTTTCCATCCAGCACGTGGAAGGAAGACACGGTCACGACCACCTTCAGGGCGAACATTCGACAGTGTTTGCAAGCTTTCGGCTAATCACTCTTGCTGGCATCCCAAACGACGTAGTAAAACGTTTGTCAAAACGTGCAATCTCCGAAGTTTTGTCAGCCAAAAATCATTTCTCTCTTTCTAGCAAATGGTACTTTCTCATGGCCAATCCTGCTGACGGTATGCCTAATTTCAGCAAAAGTTCCGTGAGAACCGCATACTGTGGTCTCATCTTGAAAATTATCATTAGCTCAACATGGACTTTGGACGTTCCATGTGAACCTCTCAAGAAAAAGCAGGGAATCCGCTGTGATTTGTGCATGTGGTTGTAGATCATTACCACGTATGGTGTTCCACCGTTGTTTTGCTGCGTGGGTATGTATGTTGTACAAATGCAGACTACCTAACCACTCCGCTGACTAACATGTTGCTTTATTACTGCTGCGCGGAAACTAGCTGCGCGTTTGAACTCTGATCGCGCGTGTTTCGAAAAGGGCAAGTGATTACTGGGGAGCGCATTCCCTTTCGTACCCGCGAAACTCAGATTGGTATGGACTGTAACATGCAGGCCAGCCGACTCTACTTTGAATGCCCGTGACTTCGCGGACCAACCTTCGGGCAACGTAGACGCACCAGGGGACAGCGCTCTTCCGAAGTAGGGGTTCGAGCAACAGTTCTGAAAAGAGAAACAATACGAACAAACATGAGCCGAAGGCCCAGTAAGCCATGCACACGACTTACACAAACGTAAGCTAAAACGGCACCGACAACACAGCAGCACGCCCTGTCACACAACTCAAATTCAATTCGTGCGCGCTCGCTGGTTTCGGCTGCGCGTTACACAGCTCCCATCTTCGTAAAGCACAGTCCC
>QNGE01005555.1:22357-41968 GCA_008508345.1 Paragonimus westermani
ATTGCCTTCATCTGTGCTGCTGAACGGTCAACAATGAAGGTGCGAACAGCAGACATACAAGGCACCATTTTAAGCAGGCTTTCGAGAACTATCCTATAACTGGCAGTGGTTTCGTTCGGCATAAGTGCGTAAAAAAACGTCACCCCAACTCCAGTTACGTCTACCAACATAGCATGCCATAGTATAAAGCCGCCATAATTTAACTGATGAGTTGCATCTCCTAGAATGACATCCCCATACTTGGGACACAGTTGGAATGTACCTTTCGGTACAAACATGACGAATCTTAACACTTTGTCCCGGAGTAGAAACCTATAGCTACCTTCCACTTTCAGTAAATCACGCAACTTCATAATTTCGTTGCGATCATCCAATTTGTTGTGCCTCGCACGTAGATTACATAAATCGTGCCGACGCATTCTAATCCCATACTTACGGCTCACGTACGTCCTCATTTCACGGGCACTCTTGAAATGGCTCAACATCTCACGTACATGCAGTTCAGCATCAACAGCCAGACGTCTATTTCTAGGATAAATGTTCGGCTTACCAACCTGAAAGTCGTGTGAGTGCACCAAGCTTGCCTTCTCGGTTTGATATCTATCGGTGCGATAATGGATGACCCAGGGGGCCTGACATCTGTAATCTGCAAAACTACAATTTACCGTGACAATTGATTGAATAAACGTTACCGTTTAGAGGGCTTCGATCGCCGTGAACATTGTACGCATTTGTACACCGCACTTCCATACGGGCAGCCTGGCGGCAGGTCTATTCCTCTATGCTTCTTGTCACTTGCAGCTGTCTGCGGAGTGTTAATGAAAAAGCTTGTACAAGTTTCCCGTTGAAATCTGCCCAAGTGTTCAACATACTCCTCGAACCTTCGGTACTTCATCTTGAATATCCTTCTGAACGTGCCCTCATCGTTTACCGCCATGCTGATTCAACGTACGGAGGTGATTTACCGATAATGGACCGTTTAAACACTTTTACGTCCAATGTTATGATATATGATGTTTTTCAGATTTCACTTGGAAAGATCGCTTGTACCATTTTACTAAAACTTCAGCTCACATTCATTCCATCATAGTTTTCCAGTTTTTTGTGTACGAAGGGGAATGTACTCCCTGATTACTGCGTGAATGTTTTATTTGAAGTTTCCCTTATAATTTTTATTGGTGATACCATTAATCTGTATAATCTGGTCACATTCCTCTTACCTTCAAGTCTGTCAAAAATATAATTATATTTACGAGACATGGTGACCAAAATCACTCGTCATACAAGATCCGCTGGTGCCGAAGCGATAATATCGAGCTTTAAAGCCGATGTTGATCGTCATAAAGGCAAAGGTTCTAGGTCCGAAACTTATGTAGGCTCTCCTAAGGTTACTGCCGTTAAAAGGGGTAAAGATAACCTGGTAGTTGCCACCCCTCACACTAAGAACTGTTCAGTTCCTCTAAATAACTATCTACTTAATAATGTCCTGGCTCTGTATGAACTGTTTTGCATTTGCCTCGCTATGGAATTTGAATAATAGCGGGCAGCAAAACTTTTGTCTTCTTACGAAGACGGATGCAGGTATATGATGTTGGGTCTATTCCAGTAACCTTCGAGAGTAACTTTTTAATGCTTTAAGGTGCAGCTTATCTGGCACATTGAATACGATGGCATTGTTTGAGCAACGCATCCGTTTTGTGATTTCTGTTACCAATGCGTTGATGAACACACTAGCACTTCGAGTGTTATCCATCTTGGGACTTTTGGGCACTTTGAAAATGTAAGACAAAGTGACAAAATTCTCTTCTAGGGAATCGAGTGCAGCATGACTTGCCCTTAATTGGGCGAGCTCTGCTTCTAGCTTAGATAACTTAACAAGTAAATCCGCCAATACATTATTTGCAAAACAGTTCATAGAGAGCCATGACCTTATTAGGTCTAAAACCTCGCCTAAACTATTAAAAATTATAGAGGACAGAACGCCCCTTGAAGGAGAATGTCAAAAACTCTTATTGGGCAGAACCTCCGTCTCCGTCTCTAACCATGTGATCCAGGATGCATCGAAACAGGGTACAACGATATCCAAAGATGACAAGCTGGGTTCCAAAGATCGCGCAGTATCGCTTTGTTGCACCGCTCCCGAATGCACCAGCGACCCGACCGACAATGCTAACTCCATCAAAGAGAACAAATTCGCCAACCTAATTGATCTGACAGTAGATGTTGACAGTTCCAACAGCGTCCCGAGCGTTGGGGGTTCCTCGGTAGAGAAACCAAGTGGCAAAAGAGGGCATACGAATGACTCTGTCCATATAGGAGTCAATGGAGCGTCTAGACCGCAAACTATCTGCACGAAAAGTGGCTCAAATAAAACAGGACACCGCCAGCCTATTAATAAAAAACACATTGGTGTCCCAATTTTGAACCAATCCCTCAGAAAAACCACAAACCGACCACCAATGGGGTGCCCGTGATAACAGACCCTCTCCAAATCACTACCCTACGGGTGGCCAGAGGTTTCCTCCTGTGCACCACAAGGTAATAAACATGCAAGAAAATGCAAGCCCGTACCTAGCGACTAAAAAGACGCACCTCTTGCCATTCCCCAATTACAGGCCTCTGCCTAGTTATAGCAGTCTTTCGCGTGAGGCATCTATTCATGCAAGACCAAAACGGAGCCCCTCCGAAGTTGTTTATCCCATGTTCAACATCCCATTCAATACGGATAGACCTTACATTTTGAATGCTCACTTGAACGTAACCCGTGATGTCTTCATTGACAACAAGCAGGCGAGCATGACCAATTCACCTCAGCCTTACCCTTTTTAGTGAGACACACCTTTCAAACCTCCCCTGCAAACTCCGTCCCCCATTGTTCCACTACCCAACCAAACCTTACTTGCACTATTCCAACACTTCCCGTCATGGACTAAAACGCAGGTGACACCCAACCATTCCCTAGTGAATTCATTACAAGGACTGTCACCAAAATCCTTGAATCACAAAGATGTTTCTGTTTTAGGCATTTTTAAAAGTATAAAAATGCTGCCGAACAAAAAACACACTGAGTTTGCCGCTCTTCAATGCTCGTTCGCTATTTAATAAGATGCATGTCTTTAGAACCCTTATATTCTTATATAACCATTATATTATTCTAGTCACTGAAGCTTGGTGTACCCCTGAGACTCCAGACACAACTAAACCTTATAGGTTATCACATGGAAGATGTCTACTCCACCTAAGGGAGCAATATTCTGCAACCATACTCGATGTGTCATGTATTGGTATGATAGATGACACCTTGTGGCTTTTAGTGTCGACTGGACCCTGTGAATTACTCTTAGGATGTGTATACAGACCTCCTAACGCTGCTCAGGGCGACTTGACGAACCGTATTAACGGACTGAATTATGTATCAAACTTACCTTTACAGTACAAAATAATTGGCGGAGACTTCAACATGCCCAATATCTACTGGACCTCTTTCACTGCCCCCGCAAGTCAAGCTGAGTTCCCTGCATGTGTCAAAGTAAATGGATGGCGGCAACATGTTATAGCGCCTACTAGACAGGACCACACTGTAGACCTCAACTTTACCACAGGCACTGTATCCGTTTTGGAACAATTTCCAGGGAGCGATCATAACATAGTGAACTTAATGTTCGGCCCAAAAGCCGGTAAAGAGTCGACCGTGATACACTACCGTCAAACTAAATTTGTCGACTGGAACGTGTTCACCACATCGCTGAGATCTCTGAGATGGAACACATTTTTTATTACCTCAGATCCTAGCATTGCAACTGAGGCATTTGATGAATACTTCAGGTCTTGCCTGAACATCTTAGCTCCGCAAAAGTCAAAACACCGTGATGTATACGGTAACGGCATAATCCTCACTCCAAATTAGCGAGGCAAGCTCGAAAGTCTTGAATCACGGTACCGGAGAACATGCGACTTCTCTCTCATTATGCAAATGCATAAAATGTTCAATGCAATTGAATATAGAACCAAAGTGCTCCACATAAATGAAGAAGAACGTGCGCTTAATAGCACAGATGAGAACTCGCAGTTGATGCAGTTGATGAGACGCAGGAATAATGAGAGAGACCCTGCCATCTCAGTAATTACACTGCAGGACAAAATCACTGTAGGTGATCCTGTAACAATCTGTGAGGTTTTCAATTCGTATTTTGCTGCTTCCTTCAAAATTGAAGGATACATACTGCCCCCACCTCCTCCTATAAGTACAAGTACGTTCTTAAGCCATATCCC
Organism: Paragonimus westermani; assembly: GCA_008508345.1. Taxonomy (NCBI): domain Eukaryota; kingdom Metazoa; phylum Platyhelminthes; class Trematoda; order Plagiorchiida; family Troglotrematidae; genus Paragonimus; species Paragonimus westermani. The sequence goes on from QNGE01005555.1 coordinate 26,630, forward strand.
TGTTGATGCAGGGCTCATACGCTCTCAGTTAGCTATTATCAAACCTTCTCTCCTACCTGGTCCTGATGGCATTCACCTTATCGCTATAAAATACGGAGCAGAAGACATCCCTCTACTTCTGCTCAATATTTGTACACTTTCTCTAACATCAGGTTCCCTCTCTCTTCAGTGGGAAATCTCTACGATTAAGCATCGCTATAAAAGTGGCTCGCGACATGACGTCAGCAATTATCGTCCAATTAACCATACTTCAATTTGTTCTAAGGTGTTGGAAAGGATAATAAAATGTCGCATGGTCGAATTCTTGTTATCACGAAACCTTACAAACCACTCCCAGCATGGGTTTCTCAACAAGCGTTGTTGCATTACATGCCAACTAGAATTACTTGACCATGTGACAGAATCTACTGACGCCGGTGAGGCGATTATCATTGTACTGTTGGGCATAGCGAACGCTTTCGATCATGTGCCTCATAAGCGTATTCTGCTCAAAATAGCATCCTTTGGTATACGTGATCCATTGCTTAGCTGGTTTTCGTCATACATTACAGGCCACACACATAGTGAAAATAGGAGACAATAGCTCAACGCCCAGACCAGTTACTAGTGAGGTGATACAAGAAGTGTTCTGGGACCGTTACTCTTTCTCATATATATATATATATATATATATAAACGATATATGTCAATTTATCAAGCCTGGCAAACTATTCCTATTCGCTGATTGTATCAAACTTGTTTACAGCTTCCCTCCTGACAATCTAAGTCCATAGTTAGGAAATATACGAAAGGATCTCATGTCATTAGAGACTTGGTGTCAAACTTGGCTGATGAAATTTTCAGCCAATAAATCCACTTTGTGCATGGTTGTCACGTACCAGATGGCTCTATAAGGCTGGACGGTCACAGCATGTCAACCGTCAACTCAGTACGTGACCTGGGTTTGCGCTACTCAAATTCATTCAACTTCGCAGAACATATCATTCCTAGTCGCTAAAATCAGACGGACGATAGGTTACATTAAACACTCATTCTTCCTATCTGCTGCACGGTCACACTTTTATAAACTATGTGTACGACCCCAGTTTGAGTACTGCACGTTCGTATATGACCATCGGCGCAAGTCTGATAGGCTAACTCTGGAAAGCCTCCAACGTGCATTCACGAAAAGCTTATTGGGTTATCCATATTCTCTGAGCTACAGAGAACGCTGACGGACTCTTGCACTCGATCCTCTCTGGTTACGGCGCTTCAAGCTCAACCTTTCACTCATGTGTAATTTGGTCTGCGACAATAAATTCACCGTCAGCTTTGTGACTAACCTACAACACATGCCGTAGTACAACCTCAGAAACAAGGACTTCACCTTGGCATCTTTTAAATCCCGGGAAAAACTGCGTCCAAATTTTTTCCTAGTAAAAACAAACTCCCGTATGCAATTAGGCCCAGTAAGAATATACACCAATTCAAACGAAACTGAGAAACTTTCCTAACAATGACGGACGTTATGTCCATTTTCAAGCTCTACTTGTCTGAGGACGTTATCTTTGAAAACCGAAGTAGTAACATCTGACGAAAAACCCTCTGTGTTGCGTGATGTTAAGTCACGCACCCATTGAAACGACCAAAACTACCGATTTCGGAAAAGATGTGTTTCTTTTGGACTTGCCTTCGAACAAGAAAACAGGTCTATAGTCAGCACGTATAGATGTCAACATACATGCTCGTTAGTAACAACCCAATCATCCTGGTACACCCTTACCCCATAATTATTGATAGCTGTGCACGCCAAAATCCCTAAAAATACTCGAACTGTTCGTCTCATGACTGCATAATAACCTCGAGTCGCCACTCTTCCTTTTCCCCCTTGATAGATCACTCGGCAACCTATCAGTTTTGTCGAACATTCTTCACATTCTGTACACCGTCTGTACAAAGATAATTGACATCTAACTTTGGCAATAATCGTACACTATGAATAGCTTATTATCGATCTCCTTTCGCGTTATTCAATAGCAGGCGTTCGCATGTGGCATATATTTCATCAATCAACGAAATGCTATTAATGTCACATAGAAGGTTATGCCAGAATATAACTTGTTCCATTGTTCGTCATAGCTCACATAGTCAGTTTCACGTTCTCCCGTTTATCGCATGATTCCGCTCTCCGTTCTTGGTTTCACTGATATATCCCGCGCGAGAGAACATCCCACTCCGCCCGGACACTTAAAATTCCGCAATGGTTGCGCACATCGCGAGCTCCTCGAAAGTTTTAGGAATTTGAGAGAAGAATGACGTCCGGTCAAGAGGTCCATGCGTTCCCACATCGCCCACATCACGAAATAATTCTCTGCACATTTTTTCTGGATTATCTACATGGAATATTGGTCAAATTCTTTGCCAATACACCTTCTCCATCCTCCAACTACTGTTTTTTGGCACGACCTTGAGCATCAGGCCAGCGATCACCTTGTGGAGTCCAAATTGATGTATCAAATCAATTATTTCATCGAATTGTGCAGACCCAAGCACTATCCTCACGAAACTATGAAGCTCGAAGTTTCCCGCGTAAACTTGAATTTTCCTCTCATATAATGTCTGTTTTTGTTTGTTTTGTTGCTCTACTCACACAGCTCACTCGTTGTACAATTGTCAAATTTGGTGTTTAAATGTGTACATGCCTAAAAATGATTACGTTTATCACGCTCTTCTGAGTGTGTTTCTCAAAAATGCGTCGAGAAAGATACCATTATTATAAGTATATTTCCCATTATTGTTGTGTATTTCTGAATACCTCGATTGACGTCGCGCTTGGATGGTAATCGTAGGCCGCGAATTCTTCAGTTATTGTAAGTCGAAGTATTACAACACCACACATAGGGGTTTATTAACTTGGTACATTGTGCATAAATCAAAATCGCCGAAATCGGTGCCATGAACTTACGTCTGTTTGTTTTAACTGGTTGTTAAGTGGAAAAGACCTTATCGTGTGTATTTTTTGAAAATCGGTATGGCTGATTTTTAGGGTTGCATGCGTGTGGCAATCTCGATACGTTGTTGCCGAAATGATGCGTAACTAAACGTACGATGATGCAGATATTACTCACCATATTAGGACGTTTTCTATTTTTAGCGAATGGATTCTATTGCGACTTTCGAGGGGAGGTTTGAGAATCGTGAATTCCGCACTTTTCACATTTCCAGAAGTGCCTTCGTAGGTACACAGAGGATGTGAGCGTTATTTACGTTCGTGGGACAATCCGCGGGTGCAAACTGGTTCTCAATTACGACCTGGTTTATTACTGTTGTACGAAATATTAGAGACGTGGCACCATCAGCGGGCTTGCAACGTGTCTGGGAGGTTAGAGTGGTTAGTTTCACCAATTCAGTCCGCTCGACACATGTTGCAGCGCATGATTTCATGTGGCCCGACAGAACGCCGATCTGGTTGTGAGCCTTCTCGAGGTAGAGCACAACCACGCCCTCAGTCGCCTGGCATATGAGTCCCACCCTACAAGTCGCGGAATAACCATCTGTGAATTGAACGGATGCACAAGCCTGTTTCAGTAAAATACACCATCTGCTGACATCAAGCGGTATGTGGCGGATGTTTACGGGGAGTTTATCACGACCACCGACGTTGGAAACATCTGCCGAAAGTTGAAGCCTACGATATACAGTGGTTTTATTATGTAAGAGGAATTGCTGTCGGTGGTCATTGCGATAGGTGTGGTGTGCACTATGAGGGATGAAGACAACCGATACACCCATATCTGCTTTGACCAGCGAATGCAAATTAAACTGTGCCAGCGTTTCCCACATGTTGTGAATGTTGAGTTCACCCACGGGAAGAACAGGCAAAAGCATGTCATCGAACGTTTTCTCATACTTTCGAAGATGGAAATTATACCGGTTCCTATTCACAGATAACATGGGACATGGCCGACCGGTGACATACTGGTACGTTCGTAGTGGGAAGTATGCGTTGCCACGTAGAGTGCTCAAAAATTTTTGAGAAGTGACAGGAGAGCACATTTCGGTGAAGGCGTTTGTGAAAGGCAAGATGACTGAGCAAATGAGGGCAGCCTGCGTAGTGTTTGGCTGCGACATCATGTGGTGTTTCTTCCATGTAAGTGACGCCGTTCGCAAGCATGAAGCTGGATAAAATTCGTCTGTCTTGTTCGGTGAAAAACAAACTCTCTTCGCAGTCGTTGTCCGCTCAACCGAATGGCCGCGGTGGACAGTGAGGAAGAGTAAGTTGCACCCTCGCGCTGCTAACCGTCAGTTCAAACTTGACTCAAATGTAATCCGCCAAACGGATGGGAAACTTATGGATTATTTGTTTTGTCATCGGCTGTTCACCAAACCCAAGCGGACCACTCATGCACAGGGCGTTGTCATCCACTTCGCCAATCACACAACTAATAGGCTGAAGGATGCTAACGGACGGTTAAAAAAGAGGAAGCACCCTCGGGATGTCATAGCCGTTGTCATCCAAAACACGTTTTAGATTCAGAGATTTGTCACTTCCCTCTACTTCAGCCATCGTTAGCGCTCCTCCAGTGATTATGAAGAGGAGGTCCTGCACTGCACCCTCAATGGATGTCGACTTAGGCCGGTCCGCAGACAATGGAACGCTTGTACACGAGCCGAAAATAGGTCAAGTCAATATCACCTGGGGCGATTATCCAGTTATTATAACTGAAAAAGTGAGTTTTTTCACATGTGTCCACAGTTGCAGATATCAGACTCACTAAGCGGCATGAAGAGGACTATCTGATACACGAATACGGTCATCCGGCAGGACACCAAAAACGCATACGAACCGACTTTTTTGCTGAAGAATCACTGTGATAAGGTGTCAATTTTCAGACAAACAAACCACTCATGTCGAGTTCCATACGTGTTCGTTTTTAGTGACTCCACCGGTCTACGGTGTGTTTCGGCGTGTTTCATCATAGCATACCGTTAACCCTCACTTGTAAGCTAGGACGGATGAATGGAGCAGCAGCAGGTGTTTTCGCATAGGGTATTGTTTTCCTTTATTCGTAAGCTAGGACACTTGCGGGAAAATTTTGCAAGCTTCTAAGTAAGAACTGCTCCTCGACGTCTTTCGTTGACCAGGTCCCCTTTCCCGTATTCCGGTGGTCGTCATACTTCCATGAAAGTGTACAACCGTGGTAACAGCGAATGGCCAGGCGTGCCAATTAAAAATGGGCCTGCGCACACTTGTACCTTACAATATGTCCCTTCATGAATCTTACGTTAGCAACTTCATAAAAAGCTTAGTCTTCTCGATCCAAGACGGATCAATCGCCGAAATTGTAATCACGTTTCCCTCCCGAAGTACATTTGAATATCGAGATAACCGCAATTTACCAAGTTGGGGACATGGATTTTTGTTATATTCCAACATTATTTTTCCGGAATAACGTGAAATGCAACATTCCATTATTTTTCCATTGATCGCTAAGCGATTGAAATATCGCACATTCCTTGCTTACGTCTTCAAAAGAATAAAATAAGAAACACTTCCGGCAACTGAATTCAAAAATTTTAAGAACTGAAACACTAAATAAAATTATACCAAACTCAGAATCTTGAAAACCTTTATTCGCTTCAAGATTACAGAGATATTTACGGTCTATCGATTGCACGCAACGACGTCGCGGCCAAGGAATTTCTCGTAATGGACTTCCGTGAGCTTGAAGATCTGAACATCCAACCAAGTACACGAGAAATCGAAGATGATCTGAAACGCCTTGAGATTTGGTGTATTACTCGCAAAGGTGTGCAAAAAGGAAAGGCAACGCCGTATTTACTCACTGTCGTTGGCAAGGATGCGTATGCCTTGATTCACCTCGTTTACTTTTGTATGAATCTCTGAAGCATCTGCTACTCAAGCATTTTCAGCCTGTCAACTTTGAAGCTACAGAAAGAGCGAAATTCCATACTTTGACAAGAAAAGAAAGTCAAGAAGACCGTACGTTTATTCTCCTACTTCAGGCTCAAGCAGCAATGTGTAATTTTGGTGCCTAACTGCAGATTTGGCTAAGGGATCGTTTTATTGCGGTAGTCAATGTCCCTGGTCTTCAGCAGGAGTCGTTACTACTGAAGGATGCGTCCCTTCCGTCTGCCAGAGATGTCTGAACAACTTCATGATGAATAAAGAACCAGCTGTGTTACGCACTGTCAACAGTGTTGAGAAGCAGGCATGTCAACAGCAGCGGCATGCCGAAAAGGTAACTTATCAGATAAGTAGGGCAGTTGGGCCATATCATTCGGATGCAAATCCTGTTCATCATTGAGATAACTAAGCCATTTGGTCATAAATATTCACGACTGGAGCTCCCATCTCGCAGTTGCGAATACCGTAAATGCAGCTAGGTAGGTCACATCCCAGCCGTCTGTTGTAGTCTTGAGACGTGTTTGGTTCAGAGTTCTTCAGGAGAGCATAGTCTCTCGTCCGATTTCCAACCCATTGGTCTTGCTGTAGTTTCTACTTATCCTGTTGATCCTACAAACCCCCTAACAAAATCATTTACTGTTAACCGTAGTCCCAAACATTTTTTCAGTGTCCACACGGGTAGTGTTGAATCTTTCGGTTTCGTTGAGTGCATGAGGCGGTTAGAACCTTATGATGACGAATGTCAACCTTCACTCACAGATAAGCGGTCCGTCACTTAAACGTGTTCATTTTTGTTATTTATTCCGACCAGCCCATCATTGTTTTTTAACGCTCAACGATTTTAAAGCATTCTACCTCACTCGCCGTCGAAGCTTTTGAGAATGTAAACATCGTTTCAGAGTCTGTTTCGAATTTGAATTCAGTTGTTGAATAAATATATGTAATCGAGTCGCTGCAGACAAAACCCCCGAGCATGTGTCATCACTACGATGACCTGGACTTTCATTAGAACTGCGGCAGGTGTAGAGGTTGAAATTCATAACTGAGCATGGCATTCCACCGTCGTTTTATTGCATGCGTAATTGCGATGTGCGAATACAGACTACCTTGAGATTCCGTCGGCTAAATTGCTGCGCTATCATTGCTGCGCAGATACTAGCCCTGGGTTCGAGCCAAGCACACTACCAAATACCGCTGCGTATTTCGACCTACCACAGTGACAAAGAAATGAACGTTGCTATTCCAAGCACTCACTGAATCATTCCGACATGATGACGACATATCACCAAAGCCCACAGCGAACGGCCCATGGACAATACAAGAGATCGAACATGTCGACGCAACGAGGTTAACATAACGGAAGAGAAGCAACAGGCACAACTCCTCAGCCTAGTCTTCAGCCAAATGTACTGAACCGGGCAGTGTGGAGTGGCCATCTCCAAATTTAAAATCACAATCACGGAAGCACTCCATTCGGAACTTTCCAAAGTTATAGAAGCCACCAACATAAGGGATGCTAATTCGAACCGCACATGTTGCAGTTTTCCACGGGGGCAATAATATTGATGTCCAAGTTTGTGCGACATAGAATGCTCCCCCGCGGCGGGCATCATGGGTCATATTGTCATCGTGGCGCTTAAGAGGTGTCCCAACGACCGGGCTGTCACCAGGTTAGTCATCGAAGAAGGTGCGTTCACCTTAAGACGCCCACCCCTTATGTGTGTGTGTACTCGTATATTACCACCAACACACGTAGGTGCATTGTTAATCTGGCTGGCCCTGTAACCATTCATTTCAACTGGACCTTCTCCATCAAGTCCAGTTGCAATAACCATAAGTTTATATTACACCTACAGTAGCGTACTGTTATGATTAGTACCACCACCTATTTCTTTCCTTAGGTTGTTAATGTCACTNGTCACTCATCTCTACCCACCCCTTCGTAGGCGCGTGTGGATTATTACACCACAACCCCCCACCGTGTATTGACTGCCACTTTCGACCGGTATTATACATGTACGTTCTCTCAAAGGTTCATAGGACGAAGGAGGAAGAGCGGTTACCAAACCTCTTCTCAGCAACTCAAGCTGTCAGAGAGCTGAAAACACACTCATACCAAAAATCTCCGTACATGACATCTTTCCAGACACTATTCCTTAGCACTCCGAAATGAACCACTGAGGCCAATGAAACGCACAAAATGTTTGAGTGTAAACCTTTTTGCTTTGCGGACTGAAATCATACCTGGACACAAATTAATGAGTCTGCCATGGTCAAGACTAGTCGTGTGTTTAGTTCTTCCTACAATTCAGCAAATTCTGACTACTGGAAATAGTGGTGTTGTCATCAGCTCTGGTTGACGGTTTGGGTATTTCGATAAGCAAAGGAATACTTGAATCCTGTGGCTAATACACACATTCGGAGCAAGAAACCCATGGTGAGCGGATCCACTCAGCTGGTTTCGTTAGAAATAAAGCGGGTTTCTAGAGATCTAAAATGAAATCGCCGATGGAAAGTTGTTGATAAACCGATCGTGAGGACTAAAGCAAGTGCCAAGAACAGAGCGTAAGTAGGGGTCTAGCTATGACTTAAGTAAATTGGAATCCGTCAACTGTTTAAGATCATCTGTAAGTAAACAGCTAACGACTTCAAAGGGAAGACCGTATCAGCGGTTTATTGCCCCTTGAGAAAAGAATTCTCACTGAACACTATCCGGGCTTCTTATAGGAGTCCTGGCTGGCGAGGCGTATGCATGTGTGGAGTCACCAAATTTCAAGTGGATATGAATTAAACTTTCAAGTTGTGATCCGGAAGCGAAATTCCCCAACTATGTCTAGTCTGGTTGCCTCGGCATGGACAGGCTTAAAACCACCATCATTCTGCAGGTCGGTATACGCGAACTGACTGGCATGCTCAGGTGGCGGGTCTACGTAAACCTCGCGAGGCGTTCGGGACTCCTCTGCTAGATCGGGAACCGTCCGTTTTGCCATAGAAAAGCGGTCAGCCTCTGCACTGTGACCATTTATCGACAGCAGGTGAAACACAAAGCAGGCAATGTCTAGATACATGGATGTTTCTTCGGAGTGGGTGTACCTGGATTTCGGCTAGCTACCTTAATCAAGTACTCTGTTAGCACAAACCATGGCAATTCACAATGTTATTTTTGTGGCCTTCATTCTGTTCACATAGACTATATACATTGCGTACACTCCTGACGTGCCACTAGAAACTATGTTTCAAGCCTCTTTCCAGACTATATCAGCCCACGTTCCACAAATTTCTATGGAGTTCTTTCAGGGCCATACGAATCTCCGATTCTGGGTCTGCAATCTTTTTTTCATAGTCGGTACCTTATTGACAGTGAAGGACATCGTCGGTTATATGGGAGGCACGCCTGGACTACCACAAACGATGTGCCTCCCAAGTTCATCATGCAGTCTCTTAGGCGATCGCTCGCCGCCAGCCGTTAGAATAAGTTATTTCCAGCTGCACTATTCGGGCACTCTCCTCAGACGTGTTGCCAGTGTGGGTTGTTAGGCGAATAAGGGAAAGAGAAGCAGGAAAGTGAAAAATGTCCAGAATATGATGGGCCACTCCATTACATTTGTCGACGCACCGAGGTCAGTCGTTATTTTCAGCATCACTTTAGCGCGGAGTCCGCACCGTATATAAACTTGGTTTCAGCGCCACGCCGCGATGGCCTGCGACCGATCAACAGACACCTGAGTATACGATCTGCGCACACCCACAGGGTCAGCACCGTAAGAGACCAAACGTTAACTGGCCCTTTCACTTCACGTTTTTGTTCCCCCCTTTCGGTTCCCATGCCACCGTTGTTTGCCGAATGATACCTAGTCGTTGGACAGAAGTAGTCTCTATTCAAACTTGATTGTTCACTCGTTTGTCGTTTACCTAACAGTCTGTTCACCTAACATTGGGAAATGAAGAGTTTTCAGTAGAATGACTGCATTGGGCAGGCGCGTAAGCACGAAGTCAACCGGCGATTTGCAGAAGGCTGCGGCAAATCACTGTCAACAACTCGATCAAAGTGGCACGTCAGTACAGTGATCAATCAGGATAATACGCCACTTCAGCGTTGGATTTCGCTATAACGAGCACCGGAGTAAAAGAATTTTTAAGCGTCACACGTTGAAACAGACTGGCTGAAAGCGGAGCCTAGTCTGCCAGTGGGAAGGCTAAGGCGTCGGCACCAACTGGAACTCTTCATGTTACTAGTGCATCGCGTTTAGGAAGTAACCAACGGAAAGTCAATAAACTGACATTCGCTTCGTGCCACATGTCCTGCTTTCGATTTCGTTCCAAAAAGCAGCGACTTCTCGACACTTCCCTTGACCGCTGAACTTTAGTGCTGATCCGAACTGTTCATCTTCGAATTAGCGGATTCGTTGGTACTGTACTGTCAGTAACTTCCTACCCACGGTGAAAACCCTTGCTTTGAGTAAATCAGAGAGCCACTTCAACTACGACTCTCTGTTTGTTTATGAACAAACTAAGGATTGTGCAGCTTTTGAAAAAGCCAATTTAACGAGTGTTCCTGTCATCCTCTAGCAACATGCAGAAAAGGAAACTTGCAGGGCTTTGACCACTCTTCTCAAAGCTAAAGTCATGGGCGAAAGATATCAGTCTCAAATCCGTCGCTGACTAACAAAATCGAAACAACGCTGTTCAGAACGCGTTCGTCAGCCAAATGTTTCCTCAGAGTGTGCGCCAACAGCTCGATCTCTTGAGATGGATTATAAAAGATCTCATTAGTTTCAGGTAGGTTTCTCTTCCCGTTCCACTCCAACTTCACAGTTCGGAGCTCTCCCCTAACCTCAGTCTTTTTTCCTCAACAACATGAGCAAAACTTGTCGGAGGCTGCCAGCAGCAAATGCTGCCTTTGTGTTCATGGTCGACATCCTAGTTCTAAATGTCTTGCAAGGGACGCGGCATGCAAGGGTTGTAGTCAGATAGACAGTTAAAAAATGATTCGCTGCGATACTGGCCAGTAGCGCTGAGTCAACTGTTGAACAACCGCTTACTTCTGTGATTGTAGTGGCAGCTGCAATACCTTTCGGACGCTGCTACTCAAGTGCCTGTGATGGTGGTACGCTCGCAAAGTCTAACAGATACTGACAGTTCTTACAGCTAAGCTGTAAGCTATAAAGTTCGGTGGTGTTGACAGGTAATCAGAAATTCCTGCAACACACCAACCGTGGCTTCAGCCAGAATAATTACTCACAAGCAGGGTCACTGTTGTGTTGGTGTACGTTACGAAATTTTTACTACAGTCGGATCAAATCCTACGAATTGCCTAACCCAAGCGCTGATGTACTCACTGGCTATGACTTTCTCAAACCTCACGAAGTATTTGTAATTTCTTTTAATAGCGTGAAACTATTATTCCCCTTATGCAATTTGCTTGTAGCCTATGTCAAATCTTCTGCCATGTCTGGAAGTTTGGTGCATAACAGTAAACCGTTAGCAACAAGACAGCCGTGACACTCAGCATGCGGCGAAGTGTTCAACCGACCGGAGACGCGGGACCTCTCGACAGGCCGTCTCTTTGAACCGTCGTCGTAATGGCAACTGCAAACGAAGAGCGCTGAAAACGAACGGTGACGGATTATGGCCGGTTTATTAGTGGACACACTAAACTTGACGTCTAACATCTATCAAAGCTTAAGGATATGATAGGAAAACTCTTCCAGGGTTCTATTTTTGGTTCCCAAGATCTACAAAGTGACTTTTGCTAGATGCCATTTGAAGAAGAGAGGTCTGCAGTAACCTCTATCACTTTTGCCGTACATCGTTTTCAGTGGCTAACGGTGTCGTGTGTTTCTAAACGGTAATAAACACCTTTACCAGAGACGAAAAGTTATAGGCCACGTTTGCCGAAATGGGGGATCAAGGTGTGAGGTGAGAAGGTCGAAGATCGCAGCAAAAATATGACAAGGCTCCTAGAAGCTGCTGAAATGTACGTCTTAAACTCCAGAGAAAAAGTATAATCGCTGCCTGAAAAATGAGACGACTGACGTATGAAATGTCACACTGGTCAATCGAACCAGATCCAGAAATGTTACACACGCTCCTCGATTTGCCGTTACCACGAAAAATCGGACGACAGTATGCTGCCCGCTTTTTCAAGCGTTATTGTCAGGTTTCTGGCGAAGGTAACCCGTCGGTCGAGTTTTGCCGTGCGATGCCAAAGTATCACTTCAGTTGCTCAAAAACGATCTAGAAAGGGTGGTGGCTATCACTTTTGATCGCGAGGGCTGCGCTTTGGACACCGCTTTGGTTGCTACTCAATCACAGGTTGACTTGCCCCAGACGTTTTTCTCCAGAACGCTGCAATTGTTTGAATAGTGTCAAGCTCCCGTCGAAAATGAAAACCTGCGCCGTGATCATAATAACGGTAATAGAGTATATTTCTTAACCCATTTGTGAGAAGCACGCTCCGATGAGCGCGGTCATTGCAGATAAAAGATGTGATACAGAACAACAGATAATGAAACAATAATTCAAACTGACTGCAGTTAATTTGGCCGTGACTAAACTGTGACGTAATATTCCATACTGTTCCTTATCCCTTCCTTACATTCGTAGTAGTGTTGCTTGTTCTAAGAAAATGGTCACTGGGTAATTGTCGTTCTTAATTTTCTCGGGTATACTACAGTTCAATTGCATCTTCAACGGATTTCGGCATTACCTGACAAAGACATTGTCGGAAATGTGTTGAAATATGTCGGCTTTCGCGAAGAAAGACGGGAAACGCCAAAATCCGGCCGACGATTTGGCAAAATCCGGTGCAGGGCTCCATCGGTTGTTCGAAAATTTGAGAATCTCGTCAACTGTTCGGTTAATACAGGGTTTCGTGCATCCAATCGTCACGAAGGATTGCTTCGCACGACGAATGTTTGTGAGTTTGAGGAAAAACGCAATCTAATGTCGTCGCCATCAAGAGGTGGTCGCATCATTCGCCGGTGATACATTTCGGATGGTTTGCTGATCAAAACTCTGTGGCTTTTGTGCACAATGTTCAAAACAGTGAGAAGGTTGGGTGACACAATTTAGCGATGGCGTCTTGAACTTTGGGGTTACAGACTTGAGGTAATATATGACTCGAGAAGGAAACCAGGCAGCTAATGCACTATCCTGCACCCATTATTAGTCACCTTCTCAACATGTTTCTGTAGAAACTACAGGATTTGCATCATACAGGTGTACGAATGTTACATTTAATATATCCCAGAAATCTTCTTATTCGGTTGTAGAGCTGAACTCTGCCATTTCGTGCCGATCAATGTGCACGTCGATGAAGCGAAAATTTTACATCCCGTCAAACTAAAGCGACCATACCCCTGAAAATACCGAACGTAGACCTGAAGAACCATCTCCCATCTGTTGCCTGTAGCAAACGTTTAATAGCAGGCGCCGCCGAATAATCAGAATTCCCGTTCACGTTTCCCTGTCCACATATTACGATATCTATCGCAATCAGTTCGTACTGCCGGCTTTCTGCGATATTTGGACGAATGCTTTGTTACGCGGAGTACCTTAAGGTTTAGTCTTCGCCCCTCTAATCTTCCTGGTATAGACAAGTGAGTTGACCAGCAACCCAGCCAGCTCATGTTATTGGTTTGTGGATGATATAAAGCCGGATGGATGTTCGTGGGACTCGAACATCCCCCAGGAGAACATCCTGAGGATTTACAAACAGGAGTTAAGGTGGGACTTACCGTACTACTCACACCACTATTCAGTAGCAGCTTGGATCGGAATAATCGCCGGATTAACACGGGAGAGATATGGGAAGGATCATTGGAAGGCAGAATGACATAGAATGGCCTTCGCCACATGACGGAAATAAGGTATGGTGTCTAAAGCGACTGGAGCATCTTCAGACGAGTGTGGCGCGCAAATGAGTGTTTCTGTTTGTGGTCCCGTTGAGACGCCTAAGTCGTGTATTGGTTTCCCAAATAAACAACTTGTGTGCCATCCGCCTTCTCGGTTCACAACACTAGTAGCGGAACAGTAAACTAGGGGCTTGGGTATTCAGGTCACTAGAACATTTACTCCCTCTGCCCGGTGTGCTGCGGCCGCCATAGAAGCGCGGTAAGCGTCATATCGACTGGAGTCCTCAGTCGCCAACCCACATATTTCGCCTTCACTTGGAATATTGTGTCCAGGCTTGGTCACCATATTTCGGATAAGATAGTCCCTCTCGGAGAATTACGGAAGATCGCCAGATGCACGGTATGGGGTGCGAAGCTACCATGACCGACGGAGTTCGTTGAACGTATTCTTGATCAAACGCCAGATGTTACGAGGGGACTTTATTGAAGTTCATAAGATCATTCACCATACGGACACAAGATTCCTAACATGTTCGAATACGATGCATCAGGACAGAGAATAGAGGTCACAGAGTCACAATTAAGAAATCGAAACCACGATTGGTTATTCCGTTTGACTTTTTCACCAACCGGTGAGTCAACTTGTGGACAAAACTGCCCGCAGAATTGTTGAGGCCTAGAGCATAGGCGTATTCAGAATTGAGCGAGAAAAATGTTTGTCGTTAGGGACAACGAGAATTTGTGATTTTGGCTTTGCCTTCACACTCAGACCATCAATGAACACATTCATATCGACAGAAAACGCAGTGCTTGGACCAAGCCCTGGATTTGCGTCAGGTAGAGCGGATTTTCCCAATACTTCACCATATCTGCCGAGGGAAACGGATTCTTCCATTTTGGGAACTTGAATGCCCGGGATTATTCCCGAAAATTCGAGCTTCGCGCTTGCATCTGATTGGTCCGTTGAGTGGTCTGGGCCCAAGGCCGCCGAAAAACCAAAAATAAAACGGCAGTGCACCACGGTTTTGCCTTCGGACTGGGCAGCAAATAGGGCTTGTTTGAAGGTTGTCTTTTTCATTTCCTTTTGGGAGCTTTAAGTTGTGAGAGTTGTGTCCGTGTGCTTGCGTTCTGATTCACATCTCGTTTGCGATATCGTACGATAACGAACAAAACGCAACGTTGTGTTTCGTTCGTGGTCGAGGTACTGCATGTGGCATTTGTGTCCGTTCTTCTCTTTCTTTCTCTGGGGGGCGTAATAATTTAACATTGGAAGTGACAGCTGAAGGTTCACTCGGGCCGTTAAGAGACACGCTACGTCCATACACTAGGTTTAGGCACTTGGCGATGTTATAGGAAACAATGCAGCCGAAAGAGGGCAGGCGTTCACGTGAGTCGGCGCGCGAACATAGCACACATCAAGATTGCAAAGGCCACTGGGGTGTGTGCAGTGAACACGATTTCGACTAGGAGAGTCAGTTCAGTTCGGATCACTAGACTACGTAGTGGCCAGTTTCTTGCAACAGTGAATTCCAACGATATGTTGGAACTGATCCAACAAAATACAACCCTGTCAGT
>QNGE01005556.1:0-10976 GCA_008508345.1 Paragonimus westermani
AGGTTGAAAATATTCATGACTGCCTTAAACTACACTTCTATGTCGTACGATTATCCTGACTGTGCATTAATCTACTGGCGTATACTGCGAGTAGTTAAACTTAAATGTGCCATAATTCCAGATAATGTAAAACCATTACTTATACTAATTCAGTAATCTTATTCAACGTCAAATGATCGGGGTGGATTGAAAAAGGCTAAAGCCGGACAAAAGAAGCACTCAGGATATTAGTTCCTATTTTGTACTGGTAATCTGCGCCAAATGTAGGTTAACGCGTTACTGCTATATGAAACTCAGCGCTGCTAATTCCGTTCCTAAGCACCCCATGTAAACATGAACTGGTAGCTCTTTTTAATTGGCTACCACTATATGCCGAATATCTTGTTCAAGACAACCTCACATTGTGTGACTAAGTGAAAGACTGAAATATTAAGCGTTCGATATTTTTTAGATATTTATATTTACGTAATTGATTTCTACTTTCTCTCAAATATTCTTCGGTAGTAGCGCCTCGTTTGGTTGACTCGGAGCGGATCGATTTCAATCCAACTGATTTCAATCCAATTGATTTCAATGGTAGATCGTTATGGTAATCGACTGGGATGAGTGTCGGAAGCTTTTGACAAGGAGGAGCAGGCATCGGAAAACAGGAGGAATCCTTCAACCTACTCAGACGGTGCAATGTTGAATGACAATAAAATGAATCATCCATTCTCTCAGCAACTTCGTGGTTCACAATGTGTCTTGAATCTCTTCAATAGGGGATACTGGCACTCTTGAATATGTACACCTTACAACAAATCTGTAAGAACACTCAACATTTTACATACGAAATCGATGCAATACTTCAGGGAGTGTTTAATTTTGTTCTAGATTAATTATGTATATCAGCTGAAAGTTATTTTACACTCGCCTAGTCTTAATGAACCAACTGAAAAAGCTGTGAGTATGCTCACATCGAAACTCTAAGACCGCTTCGGTAGACGGTCCACCGGTGAAAATCACGTGGACAGGCAGCTTTTCTTTCGTTACCGAATCTCAGTCCATCGACTGAGCACGACTACGGTGAGTTGTGTTCATACTATGCTATACTCAACTTGAGGCGTCCATCAACTCCACCATGAAGCAGCAGCTTATAACACGGTCTCACATTTGAGANCTGAGTGAAAGACTGAAATACTAGGCGTTCGATATTTTTAGATATTCATATTTACGTAATTGATTTCAACTTTCACCTAAATATTCTTCGGTAGTAGCGCTTCGTTTTGTTGACTCGGAGCGGATCGATTTCAATCCAACTGATTTCAATCCAATTGATTTCAATGGTAGATCGTTATGGTAATCGACTGGGATGAGTGTCGGAAGCTTTTGACAAGGAGGAGCAGGCATCGGAAAACAGGAGGAATCCTTCAACCTACTCAGACGGTGCAATGTTGAATGACAATAAAATGAATCATCCATTCTCTCAGCAACTTCGTGGTTCACAATGTGTCTTGAATCTCTTCAATAGGGGATACTGGCACTCTTGAATATGTACACCTTACAACAAATCTGTAAGAACACTCAACATTTTACATACGAAATCGATGCAATACTTCAGGGAGTGTTTAATTTTGTTCTAGATTAATTATGTATATCAGCTGAAAGTTATTTTACACTCGCCTAGTCTTAATGAACCAACTGAAAAAGCTGTGAGTATGCTCACATCGAAACTCTAAGACCGCTTCGGTAGACGGTCCACCGGTGAAAATCACGTGGACAGGCAGCTTTTCTTTCGTTACCGAATCTCAGTCCATCGACTGAGCACGACTACGGTGAGTTGTGTTCATACTATGCTATACTCAACTTGAGGCGTCCATCAACTCCACCATGAAGCAGCAGCTTATAACACGGTCTCACATTTGAGACCACATTGACGAAATGTGTTGTTCAGACAACAAGTTGAACAGTCTGATACGTAGATACATATTTCTCATAGCGTAAGGCTGGTTTAAATGAAGCCTGTGTCCTCTTTTTATCAGATGCAGTGAGTGGAAATATATGTTCATTCAGTATATTGGCCTAATGGATTTATATTTTGCCCACCAGCCTGATAATCTGATTCAACCACCGTTAGTTGAAAGTGCACCACAAAACTGTCGAAATATTTGTTACATATTTCACTGTGTGTAGACACGCAAGCTAGAACAATAGGGTCTATCAAACCTTATCGTGTTAGGGAATGCTAGACAAGATAGGAGTAAACTGTAGCATGATAAAAACAGTTATTGATCCTCAACACGAGAATTATTGACCTTCATTCCACGTCACATCTGATTCTGTGCCAATTATGTTTTTTTCATAGTGACGTCAAAAACCTTTATCATTCTACTGCCATGCTAAGCAAGCGTTTGGTCCATTGCTCAGAGTTTCGGGTTACTTGAGTCTACGTAAAAAATCAGCGGGTACCTACATCACACTGCTGCGCAATACCCCACTGCTATGAAGATACCAGTGAGTTCGAGTAGAAAATCGGCCTCACAAATAAGTTGGTTTTCGTCAACATGTAAACACATTGCAAGTACTGATATGTTGTGCAATCTGCCCTTTAACGGAAGGCTGCTTCAGCGTCATTCTCACCTGATCCTTGACTGTTTTAGCAAAACACTCATTACATTATAGTAGGTCGTGGAAAACCCTAGTGGAAATACGTCCACATCTACTGCAACGAGATGAATGGTCATGTCATCCGTGCACTAAAGTAGGGCAAATTCTGTTTCTCTCCGAACGCAGATTAATTGTTCCTAAAATCGGATATTGTCGTCTTCATACGTTTTGTTTTTCATAACTCATGAGAAGTTTATCAAGATCGAACGTCACTTCACCAACTAGGCTCCGAAACCTACTGGAACAGACTGTCTAAGAAGGCAGTAAAACGTAACAACAATACATTTGCCGGGAGACTCTGGGTCTGTAAGCAAACTGGAAGTGAGAACACTGCTTGAAGATCGGATTTTGATGATGGAAAATTTACACTGACATTTACATGGAGTGTGTTGCAAGCTGCGAAGCAAGAAGACTGATATACTGACTAGAATGTGATGTGATATGTAAGTTAGTTCTGTCGTTGATCGTACCGTACAGCCCAACACAACGTCTCCAACCTATATCAGGTAGAGCGTACTCATGAATAACGGCAGACGTTGAGAACATGTGAAGAAAGTAAACCAAACAGAGATTTTGATTGTTCGAGTATCATTGAAATTGCTACTAATTGGGAGTAGCAAGAAACCGACCAAGGGAACCAAATGTGTCCGATCCAACTGTGATTAGGTTGAAGTAGGCAAGAACAACTGAAGGTGTCGAAATGACTTCTAAAATTTTAACTGCCAAATCAAGCACTTCCACAGCGCATAACACAAAGTAACAGCGTGTAAAAAGCAACTAGTCTTTTTGTTGTAGAACGCCAAAATAGATTTACCCGATCACTACAGATCGTGCACTCTATGTGGCAACATAGGTTTTGTCTTAGTGGTGTACACTTAGCCCATACCTCAATTCTACACATATTCACAAGGTTGAATTGGTGGAAGCTGCCATGTAAATATAGCGCAAAATAAAAAACAGAGTTTCCAAATTCCAAGTGCAGAACACAATATGAAGTTGCATTTTACTTCTAAGAGACGTAGTGGAAAACATGCATTTAATTAGACTACTGGAATGTTGGAATGTTAGCACACGGAGTGACTTTGTGAGTGTTTCATGGTAAGTTTATGTGCTCTCATTCTACCTGAAACAGAAATGTCCAGATGCATACGGCATTAGCTTCACAATTGATCGTTTGTGTATTGACACAATTTTGACAGACGTGATTAAAATTTGACCGTGCTATTACAAAAATGCAAATGGATTTAAATTTAATTTTTGTACAGTATTACACATTTTTCTGTCTGCTTTCCCACTAAAAGTAGCAAAAGAATTGAAGTTGCGCGATGAAAGAATTTGATCGGGGCAATTAAACCGAAAAAATTCTGTGTAGGCATTGTCTACTGTTATCCAGGAATCCATAAGTTGAAAAGAGGTACCGATTTAAAAAACAGCGAAACGAAGTTAGAGGATGTTAGTTCCAACAGCCAGCTGAGGTTTCGCTTCCGGTTTCATGTCAGTCTCAGGTAACCGGGAATCTACTTCACTTGGTCAGGTTGAATACTTTAAGCAGACCAAAAAATTGAGTAATTAAAAATGTAACACTACACTGCCACTCACAAGTCAATATGTGGAATAGACAACAGTGCGTCTGATAGAGGCAGATGGGGTTGCAAAAATGTTGCGACGATTGCACCTGACAGCACCTGACATAATGAATGTTTTCAAGTTGACCGTCGCTCACAGTTGATCGCAGCGTTCACATTCAGATAGACTGTTAAGCCAGCCTCTTTCGAAAAGAAGCACTAGACTTGAGTTTCGCTCTCATTAGAGCTCGTCAGTAGTGCATATCCTTGTCACGGCCGGGATTTGAACTCCGGCCAATGATTATGTATGAGGCAGTTATGTAAGTCATGCATATTCATTGCCGATCTAAAAAGAAACTGGAGTTTTGACTGTTTCAGTCATAAATAAAACTGACTTCATGAAAATTTCATTTTATTTAGGGGGGATTTTCAATTACTGAAAAGTTGTCGCTTTTTGTCTGTACGTTCGGTACCCCCTTGAAGTTATCGGTGTTCAGCATCTGGTTTCTGAATACCTTTTTCTTAATACAATTGTTGTCAACGAAAACGATGTCTAAAACAATTGTAAGACCATTGACACTGCTTCCTAAAAACGTCTACCTGAATGTTAAAACTCTGCACACATCACAGTGCTCTTTTAAATTACTAGTTATCAGTGGTGATCTAATTGATATCAGTGAGAATATAAAAACATGAGTCAGTACCTCGCCTGTAGGTGCCGGACAAACCCCATCGGATGACAACTCATTTTAGCTGCTCAAGTCTTCCATTCTTCTCCTTGCTTGCAGCCTTCAGGATCACATAATTTTGTCGGCAAACGTAAATCTTCTAGAAGGCGAAGTTTGACGTTCTGCCAAGACAGCTTAAGATTCATCATTAAAGCTCAAAATAGACCTGATACTAGCTTGCCATGTGAAGTTACTGGTGGCCAAACGCACATCACTGTCACCGTTGGATAACACGAACTGGTGTAACTGGTTTGGCGCACAGCCACCGGCCCGAATACAAATATATTGTCCACGTATCTTTTGTACGGATGCGTCAAGCTTACGATATTGTGGGCTTTCAGTTCAGGAGATGCCATAAACACATCACCCAGAAAAAGACCGATTGGACTGCTCATGACTACTACATCCAATTGACAATAGGGCTATCTGTTGGAAAAAACAGTACGCTTGTGGCACACAGAATAAGAAACTCGCACGGACGAGACACAAACAGATTGGGTTTGACTGGTTGTTCCATCATACACTCATCAAGAGTGTCGTTCTGTATAGTCGGAGGTGAACAAAGATTGCACATCGAGAGTTGCCATCTTCTTTCCGGTAATATTCACACCACGTGTGCTCTCAGCACACTCACGAGCGTCCTTCAAGCTGTACATGCACACGTGGGCTCTGACCAGCTCAGGAAATCTCACTGATCATTTTGCTGGACCATGATGAGATGAATTTGCGATCGATAAAATGGGTCACAGTGAAATTCCGGATTCATGTGTTCAGGAGACCGTATATGTGTGGTTTTCATGTCTTTCTGGGTGCTACCTCTTAATACACTTGCTGGTCAATCGAGTCAGTGGTTGTACATCCAGGAGATAATTTACCATATGTCTTTCTATCGACCGGACTGCATACCTTTGTTTCTGATCCAGAGAAAAATGATCACGGTCGGATAAAATAGAAGCTACCTTGGCCACGTAATCTGTTCTCTTGAGAGGGATCTTGCCTGATCGTTTGTGGTGAGGCAGAATCGTGTGTGATACTCCGTATAAACTGAAAATCGTTCACATTTGGCCACAGGCTTAACAGGATCATAATCGCTTTGGCCACTATCACGGAGAGATCAACACAAGACTCACAGGGTGTGCTCCTTACAGCCTATTCGAATGGAATATTCTTAGCATTCTAGCTGCCATCTTAATTCGACTTATTCGCATCTACAGCTTCATTTCGATACATTCTTCTTTTTTTCAGTTGATGGTAAGGTTGATTCAATAGTTTTGCGGTTGATGCTGTCAGTGACTGCAATATTAAAACGTCCATGAATCACATCGCTATCATTGATATATTACTCCAGCTGACATAGTTAACGGCTCCTACTTTTGTTGATGTTGAAATGTCAGTAGATGAAAAGACGTTTCACAAATTGCACAGTCAAGTGTTGATTTGACGTGGCGTGACCCCAACAAACTGACGACACGTACAAAGTTAAATATATCTGGTGTATCAGCCACCGAAGTTTAGTCGTATCAATGATGCTGATAAACGTAAGCAGTGTTCATGAGTATTCAGAGATTTTTGAAAAGAAGAACCCTGTCACTGATCGACATTCATCCTTATTACAACAATTAACGTTTAAGAACCTTTCGGTATTGAGAGGAAGCTGAAAGTAGTCTGACCATTTTTCCGTAGAATATCCACAATTGTAAAGGGGACGGAGGCCCAAAACTACAAAATACATTATTGGCGCCAATTATTTAAACAAGATAAGAGTTTTGAGTATGTCAAAAACTTAACATTTCATTGCCCTGACTCACCTAATGTAATTTCTAGTTCAACATAAAAAATACCTCAGATGAGTAGCGGTTATTGCTGATTATATTGAAAACAAGTCGTCTACATCGTTGTGTTTCTTGAGATAAAAATCTAACATACTCAATTTTATCCTAAGATTTCTCAACAAAACTCACCGGTAAACCGAAAAATTGCGAGCAACTAATAGACAGGTTTTGACCCAACAACTAATTTATTACATAAGTCGGAGTACTCAGACACGTAAAGAATGCAAGCACATTACACTAGGAATTATCAACCAGTGGTACATCCTCCACTCAGTTGCAATTAACAGGTGTGTATGTAGTTGGACACACGTGAAAACGCACGTTGCCTGGTTGAACGTATGCCTGTTTTCGCCTAAGTTAGCTTACTGAGTGGGTGGTGCATTACAGTTATGCTTAAGACCTTAACGATTCGCATTATCGGTCAAGTCACTGAGCACCATTTTGTGCACCAAAGGTAGGAAGTTGGCACCTTCTGATAAACTAGTATTGTTGTTGTGAGAATAGAAGTGTATTCCTGACCCGCAGAAAAAATATTGATCCTCAGGGACGTATCATGGCGCATTGTACTGACGTGGTGTTACGATCTCATTCATTGTGTTTCAGGGGTGCCCACCAATTGAACTGAGGCACTAGAACACACGTGATCTGTTTATGTCTTCTAGCTGCAGGTAGTAACACAATGGTATTTGAGCTGTTCATCAGATAGCTCAAGTAGCGTGCTCCTATTGCAAAATGTGTTGTTAGCAAGCTACTTTTGTAAGTTGGATAAGAATGCGGTGTACTGCTTGTGCATTTATGTATGTGTATTGCTCGATAAAGAATTACGCTGGACGGTTTACCAGTATGAGAGAAATGTGAATGGAGCTAAAGAAGAGGTACATTCAATGAAGCTACTAGTTGCGAACGTTTGATCAACGAACGGTGAAGCACGCCGCAGCAACATTCTGTCAGACATGTGTAGTTATTAACCTGTCAGACTGAGCTGGTACAACGGTTATGGAAATTGTAGTACCGGTTGTCTCTCACGTATGTGCCGATCGGGTGAAATTTTAAAACTCTCCACTGGTTAGACCGTGATCACAGAGTTTGTCAATGCGCTCCAATGTGAACGGACACTAATGGTGAAGCAATTCTGTTTACAAAGTAACTTGCCTGTTCCACTAATTAATATTAACCAGTGGTCCCTTAGGGGTTCAGCCTTGTTTGTTTCGAATAGGTGTGCAAATGGATGACCTGGTGTGTGATTCATTTTATGGGTAAGAAATAGGTATTCATAAAGTGTCTACAGATCATTGAGAATCGACAACATTCTTTCAGGGTAGGGGTTTACCTGAGCCCCATAAAGTCAAGATCAATCACGTCTATGACTAGTCCCGCATCAACAGCCTTCGTTCAAACAACATGAGCAATAAAAAATTCATGACCAAGAAAGTTATGTTGCCGCTTGGTGATGGGTTGCGGGTCTTCAACCTTGGCACGGAGAGAGACATCTAGTAAGCTCCATAATAGTTTGGAGATCACCGACAGCAACCTCATCGGCCGATGGTTTGCTGAATCACCGCTGCACTCACCAGTGGAGATAGGCGTGGCTGTGTACTGTTTCCAGGCTTTTGCAATACGGTCAGTTGTTAAGGACCGACTGAAAAATGCCGTGAACGGTGCTGCTAATTTACCGATTCAGTTTTTTAAGAAGACATGAGCTATGATGTGTAGACCAGCTAACTTGTGAGTTAGTAAGCTTTAAACAGACCTACCAACTCACAAACCACCCGAAGTTCAGTGTAGTCCATTTAAGATGCTACCTGTATGTTCGAAGGTCGCTCGTGATTTCCAGTTATGCACACCCACGCACACTCTACCCAGAGTATTGGTCGCCTCTGCATGTGTATTGGTAAACCTACCAGAGGTTTGCTGTCGCAAAATACCAAACTTACTGTCTGTGCTGCGGCTTCGTTGGACCGATGCTAAGGATGTACTTTCAAGTGATGGGAAAGACCGAATCGATAGCAAAATCTATCCTGTCTGATAGTAGTCACAGTATGACAGCGCCACATGACATACTCAGCAATAGAAAGTTCAGTTGGTTTTAAAACTTGCACCTGTTTCAGGCTGAGCGCTTCAGTGTAAACAAACGTGTGGTTCTATTGCTTAAGCGTTTCGGCTTCCTACTAGGCCGTGGATAATTTAATGGACCACGGTCGTTAACGGCTTTGGAGGTGAACTGCCAGTGATCAGTGGAGGTTTTTAACCCCATTTGGCCTAATTCATACTCCTGTTAGCTTATCTACTGGACCGAATATCTTCAGTCAGGTTTGTGCACATTAAACTGCCGGACGAATTCGGTCCACTAGCTGGAGGAATCCCACTCGCAATCTATGCCAAATATAACATCAAGGTTTGACAATAATTATTTTCGCAAATAACTGCTATGGAGTGTATAGAAAACAAGCTTCAAACCCACACGTTTACTTAAGTGGCGTTCTTCATCTGATATCTTCAAGCCTGTCAGTCTTTTCTGAGTGAAGTTTTTATGATAGCTGTCTTTAAGTCTCACTGACTTACTCGTTCTATTTACAACCTTTTGACTCAAAGCCAATTTCATCAGAAAACTCATCACAACTAGTTTGTTCTCATAGACGTCTTTTACCAATCACAGCTACATCTGGCCTGTCTACGAATCAACGATGTGATATGCAGGTCTCTGTATGGGAACATGTGGCCGACTCATGTCGGGAAATGAGTAAGCAAACAGACGTATCTGAGATAATTCTGAGAGTGTGAAAGAAAGTCACAGTTAAACTTGTAACGTTAGCGCTATCGTTCTCCGACTTTGATCTACAATGTCATGAGGTATACGAATTTCACGTTACTCAAAAACTTGCAACTACGAAATCTTCGGCTTAGCGACCCGGAACAGTGCATATATAGCCAACACAGAGGCATTCAAACCGTTTTCAAAAGAAAGCCAATCAGCTTGACTTGCCCAGGGTTTGCACTATTGGGAAACCACAGTTTTCGGTGTGGTAATTTCATTACTACGACAATTCCAATGTTAATGTCTTCACTTCTGTTAGGCAACCAGTCATTGGATGGAAATTCTTGTTCCATCATTTGAGGCAAATGAGCGTATGGAGTCGCACAATATGATTGTACTCACACCTGGCAACTCAATCAAGACAATTGGTGCAAAAAAATATTGTAAAAAAATATAATAATAATCCAATTAGTTATGATTACTAACCATTTTTTCATGGTGCAGTATATAATCGGTAGGTATTCGCATGAGTCCGTAACGCATGTGCGTATTGGCGCCCGCGTGTTCTTTACCACCCGTTCAGTTTGGGAGACTGGTAAGTTCAGGTTAACACCTTGAGTACAAAGATTTCTCCACACACCAGACGGAGTATAGAGTGCAACAAAGACATGACAACAATGGTCGAACAGAATGAATGTGAGGCTAGAACTCCGTCATCACTGAAGGTGGAGAGCTCGATTCATTATCCCTTGTGTACGTAACGTCAACTGTCTTCGTTTGATGAGCACGGCTTCAGTGATATGCGGAATTGCAGGTTTGGGATCCGCGGCAACACAGAAGTAGACCTGTTCTGGTGAGTGTTGTAGTCCGTCGCCAGTATGTGCCCAGCAATTATTGACACCGGGTTACGGGTTCGGTTACTCGTTTGATCGTTAGTTCGCGTAGTAGACTGAATCGACCAGGTATGTAGGTGTTCTGCCATCCGCTAACACAGACATCAACCCGTTCTGTTGATATGACCGTCATTGAATCGGCAACTGAACTGATGATCGGCATGTGAGACAGAACAGTTAGACGTGTCACGTCTAGCGTTTCCACAGTCAATTCTCCGAAGTGATGACGGAAGGCGCAATTCAGTTGTAAGGCATGTGCGATCCACAGCAGAATGAATCTGATGATACTTCGCTTGACAACTAGTCACCTCTGAAATGCAGTTGGATGAATACACACTAAATATCAGTTCACACACAGTTGTACGGACAGTTGCATGAGTAGAACGCATCACTGCTCCAGTTCACAAATAATCGAACACCACCCTAAATGGTCGATTCAGTCAGCCACCCAAATGATCAGTCAGTATATTGTGCAATACGTTTATTGGCCTCAGTGAAGAAAAGTCCTGGTTGTGAGGTTATCGATTAGAGTGAAGGAAACAGTTACTTTGTCCTCT
>QNGE01005556.1:21861-34345 GCA_008508345.1 Paragonimus westermani
GCCAGCAATGTCAGTTACTGAAGAGCACTAACCATCCTAGTCAGTATCTCACACAACCAATTCCAGTCAGTAAAATTGAAGAACTGTGGTCAGTGGATGTGATGCGCCCCTTTCCAGTAACGACGTCCGGAAATCAATACATCGTAGACATGACCGAACACTTCACAAGGTGGATCGAAGCAGACGCCATACCCGATCAACGCGCAAGCACGGTGTGCAGGGCAGTAATGAAACACATCGTAGCGGATCACGGAATACCACGAAACATATTGACTGGTCATGGCCCCTGCTTCGAAAGTGAGGAGTTTCGGAACTGTTTGGAGCGTTTGGGAATCAAGAAAATACGCACAACTCCATACCATCCTCAATCAAACGGATTGACGGGCAGGAACAGTCGCACACGCAAAGAATGTTTGGCTGCGACATGGGGAAGCTGGGAAGAAACGTTACCGTTGGTTCTGTTGGCCCACCGCTGTTCACCGCAAGGGACAACGAAAATGTCGCCATTCGAGCTAATGTATTGGCGCACACCACGCTTGCCAGTCGATCAGGAGATTGGTTTATGGAGAGACCGACGGATGAGCACACGTGAATTAGCGGAAGCTCGGAGATCGGCCAACCGAAACTTGCAAAACACACAAGAAGCTTCCAAGGAGCAACCAACTGCGAGGTTATCGGGTCGGAGGACTGTGTTTGTACCTGGTTCTAAGGTTAAATACCGAGACCGGCGGATCGCGGGGGCAACAGGACCCGGATCTAGAAAGTTCCTGGCAAAATGGAGGAGACCGTATGTAGTAGTTGGACGTCGTGACCCAGTGTATCTGATAAAGAATGTGAAAAGCCAACATCGAGTGCACAGAAGCCAGCTTTGTAAATGGTACGACACTCCGATCAGAAGAGCGTGCACACCATGTGTGTCAACAGCACTGAGGCCGGCACGCAGATCGTCGACAAAACGAAGAGAACATGAGCGCCTTTTGTTACGACTGGAACAATCTTTGCGGGGGTAGGGGTGTAGTGAGGACAGACGGCCGCACAATACTACTCACACCACTATTCAGCAGCAGCATGAGTCGAAATGATCGCGGGATAAATACGGGAGAGATACCGGAAGGATCATTAGTGGGCAGCATCATGTACAATGGCTTTCGCCACATGACGGAACTGTGACACGATGTCAGAAGCGATTGGAGCATCCTCGGACGAGTGTGGCGTGAAAATGAGTGTTTCTGTTCGTAGTGCCGTTGAGACGCATAAGTCGTGTGTTGGTTTCCCAAAATAAACCTCTTTGCCACTCGTCTTCTGGGTTCACACTAATAGGTGTGCTACTCCGGTTTCTCGCAGAACTTATTGCTGTTGCAGAAGACATTGAGAAATTATTCTTGCAAGTTAGAATACTTGAGTATGTTCGGGAGCGTTCCGCTTCTTTTGGTGGACGGATGGTAACCTGGACGTGCACTTTTCGGAGTATCAGATGAGCGCGCATCCGTTTGGAGCTAAGTCCTCCCGTTTCTGTGCTAATTTCGCCCTACGTTAAACAGCTGACGATTATGGGCACCTGTTTGACGACATGACGAAGAGAGCAGTGAAGGACAACCTCTACGTTGATGATTGCCTCGTGTCACTGCGGGACGTTGAGGTCGCCGAACGATTCGTAATGCAAGTTTGTGATCTGCTTCAGAAAGGAGGTTTTTGGTTGAGGAAGTGGTTCTCGAACAGCAGAGAAGTGTTGGATACCATCCCTCCCTCAGGGCGCGCCAACACTTTGCGGGAAATTCGGACTAAACCCTTACCGCTTGGTCGTACCCTAGGTGTTCAATGGGACGCAGAAACTGATTGTTTAGTGCTGATTTTCCCCCTACCAGATAAACCTATTACCAGAAGAGGCTTATTATCATGTTTGCCCACCCTATACGGTCCCTTAGGATTTGTCTCACCATGGTTACCGCCAGGGAGACGCTCGCTACAAGCATTGCGTCAAGAAGCTTTGGGTTGAGACGAACCAGTTAATGCTGTCAACCAACGTAAGTGGGAAGACTGGTACAGTGGCCTACGTAACCTAAACGATCTGCGTGTCCTCCGCCGTATTCGACCTGGTAAAACCGTCGATCCTGACAGCACGGAACTCCACGTCTTTTGTGATGCATCGGAAGTTGGCTACGGTGCCGTGGATTATGCTTGCTTCTGCACAGTCAACGGGGAGCGGTGCCCATCATTGCTGTTTGCAAAGTCTAGAGTAGCTCCATTGAAAGCGATTTCTATTCTCCGATTGGAATCGGTTGCTTCGGTTCTGGCGATTCGTGTTTACGAACTTTTGACTACTAATTTGAAGTCAGTGTTCACACGTGTATATTTCTGGACGGACTCCATGATCGTACTTTGCTATATTATCAATACCTCTACTAGACTTAGTACGTTCGTTGCAGACCGAACAACCGCCATACACCATTCGACATCCCCCGATCACTGGAGACACGTGAGGTCGGAGGACACCCCAGCAGATAACGCCTCTCGTGGGGTGCACGATCACGGAGGTGTAGAAGCCTGACTATCAGGTCCTACGTTTTTGACACAACCATCTATATCTTGGCCCAAAGCGTTCGCTGCCATAAATGAACCTGCCAGGGTGGAGATGAAGCGACCATCGGCTCAGGTGAACGTGATTACAGTGGACGAGATCTCTCTATCTTGGGTGCTCAGTATTTCGAACTGGCCTGAACTTCTAAATACTACAGCCTGGTTGTCCAGATTCAAGACATACTGGCTGTCCACAAAGCAACGACAAAACGACGTTACCGTTAATACAGGTCACCTAAAGTTGGGCGAAATTCAGTCTAGTGAGAAAGATATTATCCGTCTGGTTCAGAGGGCTAGCTTTCCGAAAGAACTGTCCCTATTGATGAGATTGCATGAGTCTAGACAAACAGTGCAGTTGTCAAAAGTAAGTCCACCTCGCAAGCTAAACCCTACTTTGGTAGATGGGATTATGCGAGTGGGTGGACGACTGATGCTGGCTAATGCTGAGTTTAAGCTGAAATGCCCAATAATTCTTCCCAAGCGTCAACACGTGACAGACTTGATTGTCAACCACTATCATATGTTGGAGGGGTATTGTGGTGTGTCACGTCCTTTCGTTAAGCAAGCGCCAAATTTGGATTATTCAGGGTGCGTCCGCAGTCGAACGCGTCATCGGAGCTTGCAACCGCGGGCAAACAAATGATGGTTCCCTTACCACCCGTGCGAATGGAACGGGGTTGGCACTTGTTTGTCAATGTTGGTGTGGACTATTTTGGTCCAATCATTGTGAAGAAAGGTAGGGGCAGGAAAAAAGGTATGATTGTGTCCTAACCTGTCTTCATTCCAGAGCCGTCCACCTCGAGATCGCACATTCCATGAGTAGTGATTCATTTCTTATGGTTTTGATGCGTTTCATCGGGAGACGGGGCTGTCTTGTCAATGTTTATTTCGATAACGGATCTGACTTCACCGCTGCAGACAAAGAACTCAAACAATGGACATGTAGCTTAGATCATGCCTCTACCAACAGCAAATTACTACAAGAGCATATCCGATGGCATTATAATCCATCCTATGCGAGCCATCGGGGAGGTGTGTGGGAGCGTCTTATACGGTCGGTACGTCGCATCCTCGGATCGATCTGTGTTGAACAAACCCCCGATGACGGGACCCTGTGTACCCTCCTCGTCGAAATGGAAAGAGTATTGAATAACAGACCGTTAGTGCCTGTTACTTCGGATGTTCGAGACGGACTGGCATTATCGCCCAGTGATATATTGCTCCTGCAAGATAATCAAGGAATCTGCTCCGATCAGACGATGTTACAACTGTTTAAGCACAGATGAAAGCAAGCCAATTACCTGGCTGGACTCTTTTGGAGTCGCTGGACGAAACAGTACCTCCCCATTCTGTAAACACGGCAGAAGTTGATACGTAAAGAAAGCAATTTCCGTCCGAGAGACGTCGTATTGATAACTACAGAACCCCTAACATAAAATACATGGCCTTTACGTGTGGTAGTTAGTTGTGATGCTGACAAGTTTAGTGCGGACTGCCTTGGTGAGGACTAAGTCCGGTGTAGTAAAGCGAGATATCAGACGTCTG
The DNA here is from genome assembly GCA_008508345.1 of Paragonimus westermani. Lineage (NCBI taxonomy): Eukaryota > Metazoa > Platyhelminthes > Trematoda > Plagiorchiida > Troglotrematidae > Paragonimus > Paragonimus westermani. The sequence continues at coordinate 25,984 of QNGE01005556.1, forward strand.
TGCCTTTTGGAGGAAGGAGTGACGTAGGCGGGACGAGTGCAGCTGACACCTAGTCCGTATTGAGAGTGCAAGGTGTGAGTCAGCCTAAACGCGCTCTTCAATGTCGGACACTTAAGGAGCTCAGTTAGTGGGAGTCATGGAGAAGGGCTTTCACTGTATAATAGTTCCTTGGGATTGGTGTCGCGCCTTAAGCCTGATAAATGTTGGGTCCGAGGTATTTTGGCCTAGTGACTAGTTGGGTTGGGAACTAGAGCTGAGTGGAGCCGCCATTCTGCGAGCAACCTTCGGTCGTCTTCAGATTTTGTGGCCCGGTGTATCAAATTTTTGAACTACAATCATGTGAAAATCCGACCCAACCCAATTCCCCTAAATATTCATCCCTATGCATTCAACCTCCCCTGTTTCTGGACGTTAATTGGACCTTGACCGAGACGATTTTGTTTTGTCACGTCAATTTGATGGTTGCGCAAATAGCCAGTTGTCGGTCATTGTACTTTATTTGAGTGGTGCGTACACCCCCTTTTTGGAGCTCGGCTCATCCCCATTGTTTTGAACCTGTTGACTGTTCGGAAGAGCTCTTTTGGGTATGAATGTCTTAATATGTGATTACGGTTCATACTTAGCCCGTTCAGCAGCAAATTGTAACCCTTTTCCCGGAAACGATCTGTCGATTGAAACTGTTGAGGTTGTCTGAATATTCACTTTGATGATTTGTCCAATAGTACCGTGGCATTACGATCCAACCTTGTTTACAATATTTGGGATCATTGGTTTATTGCTACGCGTTGGTCAACGTCTTCGTGGGAGATCGTACAATGTGCGTGTGAGCCGTTTAAGCTAATTCTGTTTTCTTTTTAAGCCCGATGTCGTTTATTTGGTTGCCATCGTGGTTACTTCCATACAGACTACAATGATTCGCTTATAGAATGGAATTCTCGATCCTGTTTGTTATCCAAAGGGCGGAAAGATTTGTCGGTTGACATCCGTTGTAAACCCTGACAAGTCGTCTGCGGGAACGTGCAGCGGAGAATTCTTGTTTAAAAAAATTAAACCAAAAACTCCACGTGGCTGACAAATCCAGCTCTGCTAACGCCGCTGGTGTTCTTAACACGCTCTGTCTCCCACGTGATTGGCGATGTCCGTTTTGGAATTATTTATCAGAATAGCCTGAGCCAATAGACGCACGCGCATAACATTCACCATAAGTGGCTTGCGCTACACCATGTGTGGTTCCACCCACACGCCACTTATTCAGGGTAAGCCCGAAAGCATAAGACGAAGAACCGTGTGAGTGGAGGTGTTTGTCGTCCAGGCGGCCAATACTGGCTTGTCAGATGGAAGACTAGTGTGGAAGTGGAATTTTAATACCTCTCAAAAACAAGGAGAGTGGTAATTCATTAATAAGTTGAGGTTGAAGTTCGTTCCAGCCTGTCCATCAAGCAATCAAAGGCAACGTTACCTTGCGACACAGAAGCTTGCAACTCCCGGTCCACAGAAATCTTTTGACAGACTGTTACCCAACTGGTAGACATTTATGCAGTTATCCACACTGTCTCCAGTGGTGTGCATTCCAATTTTGGGCATGCACTGATACACTTTCCCATAACCTCTCACACGCATACCCAACCACCCATCTATCCATGCACACACTTCCGAGCTCATGGTTTGGCATAGCAATTGGTGATGAACACTGTAAAACCCGAAGACCCTCAGGTTCTGTCCCACGTGTTCACATACAGCAAGCGAAACGATGAGTGTACAACAGGACTACCCGACACGAACACAGTAGTGCTGGAAGGATTTTGAACTCCAAGACATCTTTATCCCGGAGATAAATTACAAGTTGAGGACTACTCTCATATTAACCGGTTCTTCTACCATACGTTGTAAGTCCTAACTTCTTCAATCAGTGAAATGGAAAAGTCCGAATTAATTGTACTCTTTCGAATTGCACACCACCCACGTTCAATCACAGTCCTTGCGTTCGCACAAGTCTTTCACCCAGCCCTTTTTGTAAGAAAGCACTAGACTGGGGTTTCGCTCTGAGTAGAACTCATCAGTAGTTTATCTCCCTGTTCGATCCGGAATTTGCGCTTCGACCCTCATGTTTGTGAGACTAACGTGTCAAGCACAAAGTCAGCAAACGCACGATAGATGCGACCAAACAATTATATCCAAACGCTTAACCACAACCTTGTGTGGATAGTGTGACCAATATAACGCTTTCTTTTTAAGTGGGCCGGTCGACAGGCTCATCTGAATGAAAGGAGTGTGTTCCAATGTGGATGTTGCTCAACTTGCAATAATCTAAATCCCTGAAACTAAATCCGAACAGTTACAGTCTACTCTCAGAATTTGATTAATCCAAACATCTTGTTATCTAGTTTAGCCGTTTGTTTTTACATGGCTCTATCCCGATTATGTATCACACTTATATTGTTGATGTCGGTACACACCCCTTGAGCATGCGATCGGACTTGGATAAATTTTTCTACGGCTCATCTGATACGTTCTTGTCAGTCATCACCTTCTTCCTTCTGAACATGCAGGACTTGTTATTCTGCGTTAACTTGGTGGCCGTCGATGAATTTCACCCTGTTCATATTTGGTCAGTTTTGCCTCATCTGACCGGTACCTGAAGTTTACCAGACACGATCTGAAAGAGAAAACTGAAAACTTGTCTCGTAACAACACCGGCCACCGGACTGCACCCTACGCATGTAGCTCATGTATTTATGTAGATTTGGTATACGAGCCTTTTTAATAATAGTTTACTACTCGATTGACGCAGCTTTGTAACAAGTGTTCCCTGTGATTCAACATTAACATCGGAATGATACTTGAACCCTTAAGCCGAAAACCCAGTGTTGTATTTGGGGACACAGAAACAAACCTTACATGAACCGCACGGAATTCCATTTTGGTGGAAGTTGCATCGGACGAAACCAGTGTTCATCTGTCTGAAACTGTCAACCGGTTGTACAGTTTTTTTTAGCAGGGTGTATAAGATGGGCTCCGTCATCCATGCCGCAAAAGTTGCCTCGTAGGATATATATATACAAATTTGATGGTCCCACTAGGTAATCACTTCGTGGCGGTAGCAGCGTTCGTTTTCTCAGAACTGTTCAATAGTAACCAATGACATTTCTTTGATTGCATAAAAAGCTATCTATCGGCTTGGCCAATGTCTTCTATCAATATACTCGTTTTGGGGTCAAGTGAGTGTTATACAGTTCACTTAAAACAATTCTGATGTGGATCACAAGAAAGACCGATACTTTCTGGGCATGCATTCGAAATCATAGCCACTCGCAACAAGCAGTATTTTCAACAGGTGGGACGTTTTGGGTTTCAAAACAATAGGTGACGCAAAAGAGAGCCATATGATGGACATCCAATGGGATCAAACTGAAGTGACCCCTGAGTACAGACAATAACTCATAGATGTGAGCATTGTGGGAAGAGTACTGGTTTTAGGAAAGATTTTAAATCATGACGTGAAGTCCTTAGAGAAGAAGTCGATCAGCAGCACATGCAACACAGAAGAACAAAACAACGAAAAATACGCAATACACTTAACTGAGGAGAGTTGAAGCGCAATTTGATAGACTGTGCAAATATGAGTAACTGTTAGGCACGTGAACAGCAGACTGTTTTGGTTAAAGAAAAAGCCCTGATTTGGTAGTTTGAGAAGTTTGGTTACGAATTTCCAAAAGGTTCTCAACACATCACGTCAGCAAGAGATGACTGAACGTGATCATTTCAATGACAACACCTATATCCCTCACCAGTGATATCATTTGTTATCAAAGTGAAGCAGATTTTCATCTCTGAATAAGAAGGTAGAATGATTCTGAAGAAGTCCCATCATAAGCTGGAGCAGGTAAGGTGGAGCAATCTGGAAGCATCAGACAAACAATTGGTGGCCTGAACAAGAAGGATACGTTCGAAATGCACCTATTTATCTCAATCTATTATGCACAAAGTAACGGCCCTTAAAAACAAGAATGGGCACCCTTATACAGTATGTCAACCAAGTATTCGAATGAGATGTTGGGATTTGTTATTTACGAACGACCACCGGAAACTGATGAAGGAACTACCTATATGGTTCATTCCACCAAGTGGTGAGAAACTGCATCCCAAGCGTGACAAACACTAATCATCTCGATATAATGTAATTCCGAATTTACTGAGTTGTAATGTGGCATACATTCAATCGAGTAGTAACTACACTGAATATCAGACGGATCATTCATTGGTCTCCCGCCATGCAGTAGCTCAGAATACTGTTGACTGGATGGGAGCTTGGTTGGAGAATTATTTGACATAGTCTTTTGACAGTGTTTTATGCACGGGTAGTCCAGGTATCGACTGATGTTTGTCATCAATACATATTTCCTAAACTCAGCTTTGATAGACAATGTCAAAAGTTGCCATGCAGTTGTTCGGTCCACGGAATCGTAATTCCGTTAGAAGTTTGTTTCTGTGTTCGTTGTGAGGTTGAACCCCATAACTGATGCAATCCAAAGGAAACCATTCGTGAAAGGGTAATGAGTTTGGTTCCATTCCGAAGAGTGACCGTGCCCTAGTCATTGTCCTTTCCGAATTCCCCGATAACACGCGCGTGTGTTTCTGGACTTGTGCGAGAGTATTCGTGTCTGCCAGCCGTAGAATGATTCCCTCTAACATTACAGCTCGAAGTCTACCACGAACCCAAAGCTCACTCTTATTGGACGCCAGATCCACAGACACCCTTGATCACTCGCAACTCTTCATCTGTCGAGGGAACCAACATGGCCCACAGTTTGGTGAATTAGTAGGAAGAGGTCCAGATGATCTGTGCTCCACTTTGACTGTTGGTCCCTTTCTAATCGAGCAACGCGAGTGACGACCTCCGAATAACCCGTACCAAATCCCTCGGTCGAAGTGACCAAAACGAAATGCGTTAACTAAGACTGCCGAATACTTTGGTTTAATTAGGCCAACCACGTTCTTGTCGTCGGTTCCAGGATTCTAGTCTGTAAATTCTAATACACTAAGTTGAGTGATTTTATTGTGTGATAGAAACTGATGTGTGTCAAAAGGAGCTAGGTGTGTGAAATGACTTGGGAAATAGTTATTCAATGCTCGGAGGTGCCGCAACATGGGATTTCTAACACCCCTCTCGAGTACGGAGAGGACTTTAGACGGGTCCTCAATCAGCACAATATCAGAGTAGCACCTGAAGCCACCAGCATATTGAGGAGTAAGTTGATCCACTCACAGGACAAACAAACAGTTTTGGAGCAGTCAGACTGTTTACCGAATTAAGTGTAAGGATCGTCAAACCTAATACATTGGACAGACTGCCCTGCAGCTGGAAGTATGCACTAAAGAACACGTAATGTGTAGTAAGAAACCTCCTTCGGACGCTGAGCAACTCCGGAAATTAGAACATGGTCCAGCCATTGCTGCATACGTGATCTCAGTGAGTATCAAGGTGACTGAGACCATCCGAATTTGCTAAAAAGTGGTTCCGGTGACCACAAAGAACGTCTGTCGGCAGAAGCCTTGCTGATCGCTTATATACCATGGGTGGCGAGTCGACCCGATGGCCTGGAATTGTCGATTGTTTTGCAGGACTTACTAGGTGGACAACAGCGACGCCAGGCAAAAAAGGTTTACGGCACTCCTGTCACCCACTCCATCCAGAACAGTCTACACGCATCCATATTAAATGCACTCATGTACACACACAAACACGCGACATACAACAACTATCTATCCTTGTTTGCACAAACACGTGCCGGTTGATGAGTACCTCATTCGAAGCTTGTACAGTGTAAATTTTCTGATTTCAGTCGACTGACAAAGGTTCTCCGAAAGGTTGAAAACTTTGCGAAACCGATATGTTTTTTGGTTTTAACTCGTTGTGGCTTAACCAGAGATTCACTTGGTAGTCACAGAGCCTAGTGTCTAAGCCATGTGGAACTGTTCCAACCCTAACAGAATCCCCAGAATTACAGTACCTAACGTTTGATCGCTGTTGTTTGCCTGAAAAGTGATAATCTCGTGGAAACTTCTTTGCTTTACTGATCTGTTTATAGCATCAATACATCTGTGTTCCAATGAAGCAGCGGAAAGTGGTCTGAACCCTGAAGAACTTCATCATTTCTTCCAGCCGTAGAAAGCTGGCTGCTACGAATACTTTCACGGACGACTTCTGCCAAAATCAGAAATGCGCTGCACTGTGCAACCAAGGACAGTGCCTATATATTTCAATTCTAGACATCCTCAACCCTCCCTTGTCTCAGCTTGTCCTGAAAATTTTCCCAATTCATAGCCCTTTAAATCAAGATGTTTGATAAAACGTAACCCGATCTCACACACCTCCAAAAATATTTACAAAACTACTCTTCAAAAGGAAACCCACGAATACCATAAATTCATGTTTGATGTTTTTGAAGGCCGCGCGATCAATATAATATGATGAGAAAAGACGTAGAAGTGAAGAACAAGTTGACAAATACAGATGAAACAAGTGACCAAAAGACTTATGACCATCGTTCATTATTGCGTTATGTTAATGAAAACTGTGTGCAGATCACGAGAACTCGTTCGATGTTTGCCACAGAAAATCATCTACACCACGTCGATGCATACAGTGAGAATGGTGAACAGTATCAGGACGAGCTGAGGAATGTGGAAATGGGAAAATGAGTGAGAGGTGGAAGAACGAGTTAACATAAATTACACAAACAGATTCTTATAACGCTTGTGTACTAGCGATCTGGTAACACATTTTGCAAGTGTTCACACTAGAAGCTGCTGCATAGTTGGTCGTTTCACTATCTATTAATCATGTTGAAAACTGGGAATCGATAGATATTGTACAATGAGACTGGTTTTGGGTGTTTCGTTCCAGGCGGTGACAACATCCAAAAGTTCGCGTTATAAAGGTTACACTAGCATATTCATGCGTACGTTTCCCTTAATTTGAATCAAGCACGACCTCACCCGAAACGGGTAATACAAAACGATCAATTCATACCGAAATGGTAAAAATGAGGATGTATGATTATGGCTAGAAGCAAAAGAAATACGCATACGAGGGGACCAGAACACATGTGTCGAAATGTTGGATCCCGGAAACAGGCAGTTGGGGAGTACTCACCAGGTTAGTATGGAGTCAGTATTGATCTGTGCTTCATTCACGAACAACTTGTCTAGTGAACTTATCTGTTACAGTTTAGCGAGTATAGAATCCAAGACAATCTGTGAGGCAGAGAAGACCGTTGCGTTCGCCCTGTGTGGTTGTCATGTCTGTCACTTGTCTATCTACATCAGTTTTTCGAATCACCCTTCCTAAATGATTCTGCAATAGTAGGGGGATCCTTTGGTACTAATTAATAGAATACACCGGAAAGATATTCAGCCTATCAGCCCTGTGCAAGGAGGGCGTGCTAAATCGCCCAGCTCGGGTAAGGAGGACACAAGTTAGTAAGCCACCAAGAACAGCGTGTCTTTTTCTGATTCAAAATCGTGAGGGCATATGACAGAAAAAAACCAAAGGCAAAAGATCAATAACCAACTGACGAATAGGTGGGCAGTTGCGCACGTGATTGGTTAGTTTGTCGCATGATTTATCTGGCATAAGTTAGAGCGCGTGATTTTGTGGTTGTGTAAGCACAAGACTGTCCGATTACGACCCCACACCCACCTCTGTTAAGATGACTACTATTCGCACGACCTTCCAGAAGGGTTCACGTGGAGGGGTTTTATCGGAGCCCGGGCTCGTCGTGAATGGCGTTTCGATGATGGGATATTTTCGAATCGCGTTTTCTTCGGTGTTACTCTCCGCCGTGTTTGTTAGCAGATCAAGCGTATCTAACACGATATCGAGAGGTAAATCATTTATGCCTTCCGGTCTACTGCAGATATTGTGACTCCATCGTTGGATGTAGTTCACGTGATCAGTCTCTTTCTTGCCGCAGACGATGAGTTCATATAGCACATGACTTCGACGGTGAGTCACAGTTCCTGGTACCCAGCTACCTCCATGACCATGAAGCAGAAGGGCCTGATAGATGCTGCAACTTTTGAAAGAATTAGACCGGTAGGCACTGTAATTCCTAGACTCTACAGGTACATAAAAACGGTGTACCACTACGACCGATTTTAGATATGCGCAATTCTCCGTACCACGCAATGGCAAAATGGCTTGCCACGCTGTTAGAGCCAGTTAGGAAAAAACTAGCCATTTACATCTTGAGAGATACCTTCGAATTTGTTGAAACATTAAAGCAGCTGAACGTACTAGGCAAGCGTTTATTCTCACTTGACGTCACATCTCTCTTCGCTAATATCCCACTCAATGAAA
>QNGE01005557.1:0-32326 GCA_008508345.1 Paragonimus westermani
ACCCAATCAGAACTCCTGCAAGCTACACAGGCCCCGCTTCTCAAGAGCTCAGGTCGTTCTCGCAGCAGGAAATGATGACCACGTAACGCGCAGAAAGTACGTATCCGTCTCCATCAACGGTAGGTCGGGCAGACTACAGCATCCGACATCACATTAATCTGTGATAGCACATGGCACCCAATAGGTGAACCTACAATGTACCCAACAACCCGGCTTGCTCGAAGCACTATCGGCGGTCGAGTACCCATCATTGGTGAAGTCCAGTGCACTGCAGACCTTAACGAGTCGTCAATCAAGGGTACCTGCTGCGTGACCCGCAGTACTGGTCTTCACCTCCTTGAATTAGACTGGATCGACCAATTGCACCTAGTTGAAAGACCATTACTCCAAATCTGTAACCGAACTCAAGCTCAGCAGAAGCCCACAATGTCTCCAGAAGTCAACTCTGAATTCACAAACATTCTTCAGCAGAGACACTCGGACCTGTTCGCAGAAGAACTCGGCTGCTGCATCAAAATGAAGGCAACCTTATCACTTCGTCGTAGAGCGAAGGCGGTATTTTGACCTCAATGTCCAGTACCCTACGCTGCCCTGGCAACTGTCAAGCAAGAACTGAAACGTCTTCAGCAAGATAGAGTGATTGAATCAGTGAACTGATCAGCATGAGCGGCTCCTATTGTCTTGGTCAAAAAGGCAAATGGAAAAATACGACTTTGTACAGACTATTCCACAGGTCTAAATCACGCCCTCGAGACACATCACTATCTTTTGCCAATACCGGAGGATCTTTTCACGAAGCTGAACATCGGGGAATGTTTCGCGAAGCTTGACCTGGCCGAGGCATGGTTACAATTGCCAGTCGCTGAAGAGTCCAAGGAGTTGCTGACAACTAATACCCACAAAGGAGTTTGCCGATTCAACCAGTTGCCGTTTGATGTAAAGACAGCGCCAGCTATCTTCCAACAGGTGATGGATACGATGCTCACAGATATTCCCGGTGCGGCTGCCTACCTAGACATCATCATAGTCAGGGAGCACAATGCAGAGGATCTGAAGCAGAAGCTGTACCAAAGTCATATTCGTTTGAGTGAATATGGCTTCCGGCTTCGTGGAGACAAATGCAGCTTTGGAATGTCCAGCATCAAATACCTTGGATTCATTGCGAACAAAAATGGCCGATGATTTGACCCGGCCAACGTAGAAGCCATACAGAGGACGCCACCTCCAATGAACGTACTCACTCTACGGTCTTTCCTGGGACTGGTCAGTCACTACAGATCCTTCCTCCCAGAAATTCACCGAATCCGAACGCCAATGAAGCGTTCGCTCACTAAGAATGTCATGTGGGAGTGGTCGAGAGAATGTCAACAACCCTTTAATCGCATCCAAGCCCTGCTGACCTCAGACCTCCTGCTTACGCACTATGATCCGACGCTACCACTTGTCGTAGCTGCAGATGCATCCAACTACGGAATAGGTTATGTGATATCACATACGTTCTCACATAGGTTTGTGACTGAAGAGAGTAAACGAAATGTTAATATCTCGCGATGTATTTCTTCTATCGTTATCGGGGAAGGGAAAAGGCAATCGCATATGCCTTAAGGTCGCTTACACCACCAGAGCGAAACTACAGTCAGATCGAGAAGGAGGTCCTGGCAATAATCCCCACTGTGATGGGCGACATTTTTCTTTGTTACCGGATCACAAACCGTTACACGCAGTGTCCGTCTCAAATGAAGGTGTCCCGGTTTACGCGGCCAATCCGCTTGCAAAGATGGACAACAATGCTTTTTGCCTACGGCTTCACGATGCAGTACCGTCCCACAACTAGCTTTGGCCAAGCTGACGCTTTATCCAGACTCATCGGATCACAGGCACCGAACGACGAAGACACAACAATCGCAACGATCAACAATGAACCTGATGTACACCCCATCTTCAACGAGGCTGTTCGAGCACTTCCAGTGAAGGCAGAGATGATCAAGAAGGCGACCAAACTGGATCCAATTTTGAGGCAAGTAATGACGTTCATCCGCACAACTTGGCCACACGCAGACCTCACTGGGGACTTACGGGAATAATTCCATCGTCGAGATGCCATTACGATAGTGGACGGTTGCGTCATGTTCGCCGACAGAGTAGCAGTCTCAGGAGCCCTCTAACGACAGATGCTCAAGCAATTGCACAGTGGACACCCAGGGATCAACCGAATGAAGTCTTTGGCGCGCAGTTTTGCCTACCGGCCACGAATGGACAAGCAAATGGAGATGCACTGCCAAAAATGCACATCGTGTTGTCTGGCTGCGAAAAACCCCATGAAATATGAACTGCACACTTGGCCAGCAGCCCAAAGACCCTAGCAAAGGCCGCACGTGGGTTTTGCCGGACCCCTTAATGGGCAAACTTATCTGGTCACCATCGATGCGTACACCAAATGGCTATAAGTTCACAACTGACGACAGCCGAATATGGACAGCACTATACAGAAGCTTTCGAAACTCTTCAACTGTTTCGGACTGTCAGAGAAGCACGTCACAGACAGCGGTTCTCAGTTCACCTCCACCATCTTCGAAAACTGCTACCAACAGCTAGGTAGTCGATACATGCGATCTCCAGTTTACCATTCTCGGCTGAACAGATAAGCTGAAAGGTTTATCGACACCGTGAAACGAACGTTCTTGAAGGCCAGAGGAGAAGGTCCCCCAAATTATGTTTTACAGACCCTCTTGACCAATTACCGGACAATCCCAAATCCAAACGTCCCAGATGGCAAGTCGCCGGCAGAATGCATGTTCAGTAGAAAACTGGGAACTGCCTTTGATACGATGATCCCGCATTCAAGCAGGAGGGGAGGACGCAATGTAGGAATGAAAGGAGAGTAAAATCGAAGAAACGGAGATTGTGGACGATACTTCGTGATCGGCAGATCAATCGTCGTACGCATGTTTCATGGACTGCCAAACTGGAAAAGAGGAATAATCGTCCAGCGTAGAGGTTCAATATCCTATGAGGTGAAAGTCGGTGAAGCCACATGTGTGCGGCACGCAAACCAGATTCGCCGAAACCGCGGAGATGTACGGTGCGACCCGGTAGGACCAACCGCATAACTTGACATATTATTGGACGCATTCGACTTGAAGAGGAAAGAACGCCCTACCAAAACCGAAGTCATCAGAAATGATGTCACATTCCCAGGATGCTGGGTACAAGTATCCCGTGAGATGGAGACGACGGACAAACAGATGCGGCAAAACGGTCAAACTCATTCAAGTCGATCCTCGGAAGCAGTCTTATGATTGAACTCAGCAATCTTCAAGGGAGAGGTGTTAGAGAAACCCATTTTTTCCGTACAAAACCGCCTCCTTCCTTGAGAAGACGGTCCTATTCAATCAGAGTAAGGGAGAATATCGTGAACACTCGAGAGGTGACCTTCGCTATTCTCCTCTCTGTTTGGCCTCTATTCCGCTATGCTCATTGGTGGCTTAGTGACCTTAACTACTTTTTTGATGTCTGTCCTTCGATTTTCTGGTTCGAGAATGCTGATAGGTCACTATGCACCCTGTGAATACCATGCAATTTCCTACTTGTCGCATACGTTGTTCGAGCAGAACAAAGTTGCCTTTTGCACCCGTCTTTTGGTTTGTCTTAGGCGCAATTAACGAGGGCCGCCACCTAATTTTAGGAACCAAGATTTGCCGTGGTAATTATATCAAGGAGGAGAATCCGATTTCCCATCAATCGCTTTATTATACTGTGGACGAACCAGCGTGTTGAGTCAAGGGTTTACAACAGATACATTTAAAAGTAGTGATGGGGAGACGCCACTTCACAGTCTTAATCATTCAATCCCTAACCGTCGAGTTTCTGTGCGATCCTTTCACGAATCGAAGCCAATTCACCCAATCTTACTGTCACTCGAGGTGGGTTCTGGTGCTCTCTTTATACCCACTTCATTTAGCCTTTTTGCCAATTCATCATCATTCTGGCGTAATCCAATGTTCACATGGTGCAACGGTAGGCAGCAAACACTTGTTTGAGCTCATTCGACCGCCCAGCTGGGCCCTTATTGGAACCGTCAATTCAATCAGGCGTCAGTGAGTCTGTTTTTTAACAAATAAAAAATGTTGCCTTGTGGTCGTTTATGAAAGGGAAGTAATGGGAGAAATTTCCGATGTGTGCGCATTCTTACATGCACCTGACGAACCTACACCTCCTCATGCAATATGTATAGGAATTACTCTGAACAAAATGACGTGATCATCATCATCACCATAGACAGCAATACATCAGTCGTTAACACTAATGCTTAACTGCCACACAACCATGAAGAAACAGCAAACCCTATATAGAAAGAGAGAAGGAAAAAGAAGGGGACGGGAAGGGACCTAACTACTGAAAATGACTACGTCCCTATTCAAACATTCAGCATCAAGGTGCCTACACCTTGCAAACAACACAACCGAGCTGCAAGTGAGAGTAAGGCGTCATCAGCGAGACAGCTTCCTTACGGCTTTCACTGCCCCGCGTCATTAAATGCACTCACTTCACAGACAGCTCGGACAAACAACGACAACATTCACGCCACTGAGCTCGATTAGCCGCCATCTCACCTAGTGTCTCCAACCATCGACTCTGTGAGTCGCGAGGACTCCAGCCCGGGAGACGAACACGACCCACGGCGGCCAACCCCTTGGTGAACAACTTCATTTCCCTACGCCAGGTCATTGTCTGTCCACCCCGCATCTTACACCAGTCGGTCGGAGTGTCAGCGAATAGTGCTCGGTGTGGAAGACGACTAACTGGCATTCTTAATACATGGCCTAACCATCTAAGCTTGTGTAAACGTAGAGATTGGACAAGAGAACTCGTCTGACAATCACTACCAAACACCCGCTTCCTAACCTCCTCGTTACTTACGCGCTGATGACGTGATCACTTTCGTCGACGTCCGATGTTCGAAAAACTTCCCCACGTTTCACATCACTTGGTCAGTCGACTCATCTACATCTGAATGGTTCTTCATCGGATGTTTTATGCACCGCTTGTTTTACCCGGTTTTTGTCAAACGGTACTGTAGTTTTTTTGGATCCTAAAAACGTCTACCACTTTGCGATAGCACTTCCCGTAAGAGAACCGTCCACTTGCTTGTTTTCTATCATGTGAGAAAATTTTACGGCAATAATTCCATCCAACACAATTCGACTCACTATTCGGATCTCTCTAAATGTTCTTCTACATGTCCCAGTAGATTCCGGTGCGAACAATTGTTTGTAAGCACTTGCTCTTAATCTTGTTCTATTACTGCTTATACGGCTCGGCTTCTGTACAAACCCAGCTCTTATACTCCTGAATAAACCACAAAACTGAATCAATAGCTTTTTTCCAGTTCACATCGAGTATGACTGCTTGCTAACCTTTCGATGAGATTCCTCGTCGCTATCAAGAACAGAACTCAAGCGTGTTGGGTCATTTTTATTCGTTTACCTGCTGAAGATGTAGAAAGGTGAAAACTTGTCTTTGGGATACTTTGAGCTTAAAGTTATATTGCAGACAAACTTAACAGTTAGCTCTAGTGGTCACACATCACAGTATGGCACGAAGGCAGGAAATGAGAGTCTCCCGAACAAACACGAGTAAAACCCGAAACAGCCAACGGAGTTGAGTGAACAGGAAAATCGAGAGCAAGTGTGAGTGACGATCAATCTAAACCAATCTGTCATCGAATTTACGCGCAACAATACACGATAGAACGCACCGCTACCACACACACTTCGTCTCCAAGTTAGCAAACAGAACCATAAAATATCAAATAAGTGATGAAAATTTGTGAGGGTTGCCCAATCCTTCAGCATTATGGTGTCCTAGAAATAGAGGTACTCAGTACCATTTAGTTATGTTGCGTCCATGTGATCCATTGCAACGATCAAGTGTATTTCAACGATGATGCACAAAAAGCAAGTCAAAAAGGAATAGGCTAAGAGGAAAAACGATTGACAAAGGAAAATCACATCAGCTCAATGCTGACGTTCTTAAAGAGTATATTGGTGAAACCATTTGGCCGATGCACATAGGCCTGGAAACGTGTTGAATCATTCTGTGGGCTCATGATAATAGAGTGAAGGAAGACCAACTTACTTAATGCAATTTACACGAATTCCCTTCGGAGCGAGCTCTGAAGAAGGACACAGACAACACCGGTGCAACTACAACCTCCATACAAGGCAAAATAATTCCTTATTACAATGATGTGAAATGATGGAGATGGGCCAAACACCCGTAATGATGAAATTAGTGGATTGGTTGAGAAGTCCTATACACATTTGACGATGACAAAATTTCAACAGGGTGACAGGAAGTTATTACTAGAAACGGCAGAAACAAATAACTGGTTTTATCGAGGACAGTTGAGCTCTACTGAACGTAACGAAATTCTGTATAAATATAGCAGGTGAATAGGAATACAACACTTATCGTTAGCTGTCAGCAAGGTTCATCTGACTACTACTGAAACACTATTGATACACAACCGTAAAATAACGTTTGCCGAACACTGTGGGTCACAGTCTAACTCACAAATTCGGTGATTTCACATCTCTTGGTGAATTCAGTCTCATGTTTATTTGACAAGGCAATCCATTATACTGATAGTTTACGAACAGCATAGCCCTATTCATCTGAAATAAAAAGATGGTAGAACAGCTTTGGGAACAATGAACGTACAGTATTCGGATCTCTTGTCATCGTCTGAGTCTCAAAAAGAAAATACTCATTTTTACGAGTGTCAGTAACGAACGAAAGCAGCACAGTGATGTGCTCGATACATGAAAAAAGAAACGTAAGATCGCTTTCAAAAAGAGTGAATCATCAGTCCACCCGATAAACCAGACAAAAGATAGTAATTAATTTGTCATAAATTGATCTTCAATCGCTACCCACCGAGGCTGACAAAACATTACATCAAACACATGTCAAGTTAACAAGAGATGGTCACGTTAATCCATTAATTTAGCCACAGGTGCTAGTCGGAAGACTGTGATTTGAGCCGCCGCTCACGGCAACAGTGACGTGGTAGGTTCGAGGAAAAGAAGTTCGCGAGAAGAAGATAGTCCAAACAAATGTGAACAGTCAAAATATTGTAGATTCAAATGTGCCACTGTTTGCTAGAGGTTACCACCTTGAAAAGCGTTTCAGACCAGCAATGCGAACGGTCGACAGGTTCCCTAATAAATTTATCCGACGGAATAATCAAGGTCCACATATTTTGTGATCACGTCGTTGCTGGATTACCCCGCAGTATTACCCAACTGTGCTTAGTCACACTAAATGTCAGGTACTATAAACGTTCAGCCGATATGAGGAACAAGAGAACCAGTCATCGCAGGCTGCAAAGCCCAAATATTTGGCCAACAGATGGTGCATCCCGAGCGCTCCCGAAACACCCGCTGGCGAGCGGTAGCACTACTAACGCGACCAACCCTCTTGGTGTAGAATAGTTAGTGCAGACAATGATGGCAGCATGTGCTATTCCTATCCCCACTGATATCTCAGCACAGCCTGATGAGATTGTCACCCAAGGATCGGAAACGGTCCACAGTACCAAATAGACTGGCCGCAATAAAGAATTCAGAGTCAGGAAAACCCCAGGCTTAAAGCAGTGCTGCAGGTTGAAGGTGGGAAGCGTATTTCATATAAACTGGCCCGATCAGTCACTTTGTTCAACATGGGCTACATGTTTTCGAAGAGATGCTAACCAAGAGGGTGTCGTCCGAATACTTCGTATCGGTCAACCTAGTGTCAGGAAGAAACTCAACATGAAGCTCACTGGATTCATCGAGCGCACCATGTCACCCACGACAAAACTGAACGGGGACCGACAGATCAGACACATTTGGCAAACACCACTAGCAGCGACGAACACTCAAAGCAGTTGTCCATATTCTCTCACCTTGCTTACAGAGTAAGCACACAGTGATCGTAAAAAAATTCATATATTTTCTCTGAAACTTTTTGTAGATCTAAAAATACCACGACAGCCGGTTTCTCGCAACAGTGTCAACGTTCAAAGACCCATCGCTGAGAAGTGGGGTCACCCCATCCTCGATCGGATCGGAAACCTGCCCGTTCTCCACGGACCCGACTTGCCTTGGGGTTAGCAGGTCGAAGTGATTAACTTGAGTAACATGGACACAATGAATATTAGACACACCTCTGTAATTGCATAACTGGTAAGGAAATTGGCAGATTTGATCAACTGAAAGAGATCCAGTTGTAAAACATCTGGACTTCCGTTGTATTTAAACCAACGAAAGAAACAGCACACCCAGAAGCAGCAAGTGCTCCAACGAATCAGACAGGAAACCACGCCAGAAGCCCAGAAATTTCACACGTAGAATTAGTTTCCCACCTAACTCACTATCTCGTATAGAATCCCCCCAACAGACTGACTGCCCAATCAGGATTTCCCAATCAATTCCTGTTAGAATCCACCAATGCCACCAAGGAGCACTGAAATTGCGCTACTGATCAGAAGTTTCCCAGATCTCATAATGAAGAAAAGACCCAACTGCGAAAAATCTGGAAGTTGAACAGAGCGTAAAAAACGGACACTACACTCGGTAAGCACGAACTATGAGGTACCAGTTCACTTCCTTGACCTACTTGAAGGAGTCTCCTAATGCCAGCTTCTACCATCCTCGAAGAGAAAAGGAGAGAAACTTTGTCCAGGAGCATAGTTACGCTGCAATAATTTCAAGGTCACATCTGGTTAAGACAAAGAACCATTTGGAAGACAACAACTGACTAAATGGACCCCGTTCTGATTAAGTGGGCTGTCCCTCAAAATGTTCAGCTCGCCAATCAAGTTCGCATGACAAGGTACCAACAGGCGAATCACCCTTTTTGAATGCGATCTCGCTTACACCGACTCGATGGTCAAGATTAGGCAGCAGGGAGGGCAGTTTTGGCTATCTTCGAATAAAAAGGAACGTTCCATGTCTTTCGCCTGCTCGATCAAGTAATACTCGCGAGCTATAAGCAAGTTCCTAGCCAGCCTTCGGTTGATTTCGAATGTCGCTGTCATACTCAGAACCTGGCGAAGCCCGGCAGCGTTTGGTCACAAAGTTCCTCCACGTGACAGAAATCCAACTTTCCCACAAATGCACAGCTCCATCGGAACAAACCTCTCGGTGGCAGGTTTTAATACCTGGTGTGATTTGTCCTATATCAGCGTTGCATCCTCTCATGGAACCAGAACTGTGTAACCCGTTCGTCAGTAGATCTTGAGAAGCCTTCTTCAAACTCTTATAGCTCGGACGACAGTTATAACCTTGTATTTAAGAACAAACACACTGGCCAGCTCAAAGCATCAGGGATCGCTTCGAGGCTGCGGAGTGGGGAACGGCCCTCCACGTAATGGCTGACTGCAAAATAAGCGGGATTCTCCTGACGGCTGAGCAGCCGTGAACAATGGGCGTTAGTAATGACAGAGCCCGGTAGATCCACAATTGACAGACAGGTCTTCGGAGGAGTGTCACATGAGCTCTCTGACGGTATCGCGGTATAGCATACGATACCTCGCTACAAAAGTTTCAAATGACTCAACGAGAGTACGGGGTCCCTCGTGTCCGTATGGCATGTGCACGTCTTCCATCTCTGTAAATCAGAGAACTTCCGAGGAAGGCAGACAAATCTCGGCTCCAACAGATAAGAAAGGTAGACCGGATAGTTTGAATGGCTTAACCCTATTCAAAGGAAATTCGATCTAATTTGGCCACTGGCCAACGGTAAGAGGAGGCAGACGTCGCCGCAGCCTTGTCGGTCTGGACTCCATGTCTGTGTAGATATGCTGCATCAGATCTGCATTCCCTGGTGAATCCTTGAACTATTGCACCGTTATTGTCCCAACCTCCTGGGAGTGCGCTGAGCAGCCCGGATAGATGGAAGCCACTCGAAGGGTCATGAGCCGAACCAGGGTTGGATACAGGCCCATAATGGACAATGAACCCTGCGCTTCGCCCTGCTGCCTTGTGGGTTAACTTCCTCTTGGACCAAAGACCCCAGATGACACCCTCTAGGTCAGTTTCATTGGGGCAACCGAGAAATACCCTGCGCTCACCCGTAAGGACTACAGAACTAATCTTAATTAGGAATTCTACATCGGGTTTTCGCCGTGACTTTTTGGCCGAGGTGTCGGCGACCGGCTTTGTTTCCGTGTCACATTATACTGCAACAAAACAATGTCTTATTTTCCCTTCGTCTGGCAAATGATTCCTGACTGGATAATCCCTCAATATTGGTGTCGAACAGATATCACAGATCAGAATTCTTCGTAGCTCGCAAAGGAAATCATGGCCACAATAGTGTACCAAACATCATGGTGAAATTTCGCAAGACGGACACAAAACTTACTCGACTCCCGAGCATTTAGGATTGTCACCTTCGCCACTTCAACACTAAGGTAGAATGATCAACCGGTAGCTCTTGTAAGTATGCCACAAAAATGCTCCAATGTAATGTTGAAGCACGGCATTGAGACTCTAGCGCAGCAATGTACCTCCAATCATCGTCGACCATTCAAGCATACGCTTGTCTGAAGACTCGGCGGCTCAAACTACTGGCCAGGGCGGGAATTGTCCAAAGCGCATCAGCAGGGAAGAAGCCGCGTAACTGGATTCCCGTCAACAGCCGCCTTTGTGCTGACACACTCAAAAGGACGGCTAGAGCATCCAGAGGTGTCCATCACATATCCTGTCAGCTTATTGTGGTATATGTCTCGACAGACTGTAGCCCAGACGCAGTCAAACATGATTTCTAACTAAGCCTTCCAAATGACTTCTTTCAACCGAAAATCAAAGTTGTCGACGCTCAGGATTACGCCAACAGACTAGCGAGTTGCATAGGGTCGTTACAAGCTAGTATCACACGTATTCAACAATCCTCGTCTTACGTTCCCAAAAAAACTCAACACTTGCGAGTTCGTACTTAAACGAACAGACTCTGCCAAGAAACCGCCGTAGCAACCGTATGAAGGACCGTTTCGTATCATCAAACGGTCTGCGAAAACTGGTAAGTGACAGTTTTAGTCAACATCCCACGGTTTCGACCGGCCGCCTTAAACTCGCCTTCACTAATTCACCCTTCACTTTCACAACACACGCAGCAACCGGGCAGTTTCCAGTCAATCCAAGCGCAAAGTTAGCCTCGGCTTTGCCTCCTGCACCCATCACGTACGGACTCCCTCCTCAATCTAAGACCCGCTTGAAGAGGTATGTTCAATTATTCGCGTACTACCTTGAATAGCCTATTTTTTAAACCACATTTATTGTACAGTCGAAAATTCATTGTGTATATTACTCGTGTGTGGACTAGCAACTAACAGGTTCTCACATATACACCTCCCTGGTTCATATTGTGGTGGGTACCTGCCCTTTCTCTTAACATCCAGACACTTCATGTTTCCTTATTCCCAGAGAGAATGCGAAGCATAGCAAGAGTTGTCCAGGGAAAACAACGCGGAGCGCTGTAGCACTCTGTGTCTGTGCAATGAGGGAATCACATCTCCTGTCACATCCTCAGGAAGTGTTATAAGGTTAGGTCGCTCGCGCACCGCTGGTCAGCAAGACAGCAACTGTTGCCCAGGATCAAAATTTACAGGTAGAAGCCGCCCTATATCAGCCACTCTTCTAGAAGGGGCTGATGTAAATAGAACACCTTCGACGTCCCCAAAATCCTAAACTCCTTGTGATGTGAAAGTTGCCTTACTAGTACTACCGTACCTGTTCACATCACCTTGTGAGTGTAAATTTACTACAAATCACTCAAGTCAAAGGTAGCGTGTTGGCGTGGGTATCGCAGCTTTACTCGTGGTTGTGTAATGAATCCGTGTCAACTTCAACACTGTAGACAACATGTCGCAAAATAACAAGGGTTTAACCATTACCGTTGAGTATGCCGCCCAACCAGTCCGACGCTCATTTGACTGGAGTTTCCGTTTACTTACGTTCCCTTTGGTGGCTGGTGTGATTGTGATAAAAGTTCTCTCGCGTC
The DNA here is from genome assembly GCA_008508345.1 of Paragonimus westermani. Lineage (NCBI taxonomy): Eukaryota > Metazoa > Platyhelminthes > Trematoda > Plagiorchiida > Troglotrematidae > Paragonimus > Paragonimus westermani. Next base: position 12,049 of record QNGE01005557.1, read on the forward strand.
CTTACTTGTTGTACTGAAGTCAGCGTGTGTGCGGTGAGTAAACCAATAAAGTTAGTTTGTTTGCAGATTCACTTTCCTTTGGTTCCGACTTCTGAATCGCGTTAGCATAGGATTAAGGAAACCTTGGACGCACGAACCAAAGAGAAAGAAATTAAACTCGTGACAAATGTTCCTCTTATTCTCATCTTCACTTTACACCTACATCCGTACCTACTATCATTAGTTTTGTTCATACGGCCGAATGATGATTGATCACTTTGAGATTTTTGCCCGCAGGGTGCCACACGTTCGTAAACCACTTCGCGTATGTTATTGGAATGAGTGAACAAAATGGTGCTTAAGCATACATTTCATGTGACGATTGTTATGCCCTTCAAACTTATTCGGATACAACATTGTTTCACATTTGAGATGATCCAGGTAACTGAGTCCAGGCTAGCTAATCCTGCTCATTCTCTGCATCCAGCGAGACCGTGTCCTCTCAAACTGCAAGAGTGAACCAATCCTTGTTTATCCCATTACTTACGTGCACACTGGTCGTGCGATCCCAATCGCCGTTGAAATCCAACTAACCTCCTTGGAACACTTCAAATGGAAGTGGAGACACGCGAAAACGGTGGTGAGATCTTAAACTGGTATAGACACCAACGCATCTTCTGGCGATCTCTATCGTCGATTCAATCGCAGACACAGACTGACCACATAACAGTCAATTACCGGTGGCGTGGTTAGTTCTATGAAGGTAAGCCAATGTGCAGCCCCCATTTGAATTCCGACCACGCGATTCAGTGAGAAACCACTTTATCGTCAAACTCAGACTGATATATCTAAACCGATCGGTACAAGAACGCTCTACACGTACCAAAGCGCGCTTGCCACTAGTCTAAGACTTAATCCACAGGAGGACAGTGGACGTATATACAGCAAGTAACACATAAGTGTGGCGCTGCTCCGTTTGATACTGCTGTTCGTTCACTTGCTAAACGATGGGTTTCTATGAGACCACTCGAAAGCCTTGACGCTTATCGAAATATTCCACTTAGCAGCGGGTAGAATTCAGTTCGCAAGGCTATAAGAGGGTCGCGATGCATGGTGTTCTTGATGCAATTTACCTGTAATCAGAAGGCAGTAACACCATCAAAAAGGGGTGTATAAGGTGAATAACAAAATGTTTGGGCTAATCAAAATCCTGCTGATGCAGTAGAAATGTATTTGACGGTGTTAAATCAACAACCGGAACCGTGGAAGCTTGCAGGGTATGACAGACGGATGAGTTGATGTGAGAGTGATTCGTGACTTGTAATTCCTTTGCTGGGTTAAGCTGTACAAGCCTCGGGGGCTGTGCACCGTGTGACTGAGTCAGGGGACGATATGTTGCTTAGCATGCGGTACAGTAGTGAATGATTAATCCTCTTGACACGTCGCGTAGAAGTGTGTAACGAAACCTAAGTAGTTGTTATGGCGTGTTCGTTGTCAAGACCCATGTCAAACAATGAAATAGGTAGCGTTGGTGGCACCGACAAAAACGTTGCTGACAGAGTTGGAACTGTTGACCATGTTGGGCGTTTCAAGTCAGGAGTTGTGTCAGGCCGTTGATCACATAAACATAGCTGCTTCTATAGTTCACATCAGCCTTTGAAATGTGTCTCAAAGTGGTATCAGTGTTGTTACACATTGAATACATGTTGGAAAGATAACTGATCTAACTGCGTACACCACAGGTCCAATATGGTAATTAAGGAACATGTGCGAATGAACGCATAGGAGGAGCGGTGATAGATTTACCATAATGTTTCGGTGGACCGGAGAGCGATCTATCAATTTTGAATGGGGTCATTCGAACCTCTGCAGTGAATACAACGCGTCCGTGAGGTGAAACACGCCGCTGCTGCCTGGAACTCTCGAAAGATTCTAAATTCCATTGAAACAACGGGTAACAGAAAACCAGGTGTGAGCGGGGTAACCTACAAAGCAACGATGAGCTTATCCATAACTTGTAACAATGCTGAGGATGCTGGACTAGAAAAGCCTAGGAGAAATCTGGTCAATCACCAACGTTGTTGTCTACGAATTCCGACATTCCTTGCCCGCATTAGTCTGCTGGTGTTCCTTCGCCCCGAGAGACAAAAGTCCCACTTGAGTACAAGTTCCTGAAACATCACAAGGTACCCGGCCCCGACGAACTTCTTTTTGTCCTCTTTATGGATGAAGGCCTAGCCTTAATTACAAAGTTGACGGCCCTGCTCAAAAAACTCTGAGTCAGTGAAGTCGTTCCAAACGACTGGGTTTCGGTTGACGTTATTCCCATCGATGAGAAAAGTTCACGCACTTCGTGTGTATACCACGAGGAATGAGCCTGATTCTTGCCGCGTTCGAACAGCCTACTGAAACTGTACACCACAGACTAAGTGAAAAGCGTGAACAAAATATGCACGAAGAGCGTGCTAGGTTTAGCCCTAGCCGTGGATACACTGACAACATTTTCACATTCCGCCGGCAATCGTCATCTCGGACGTCAAAGAGAGGTTCTTGGTCCAGTCGCCAAAGCTGCAACTGTCTATCGATGAAGCATGCACCTGAGGGATCTACTGACATCCTGAAAGCAATTTACTACAAAACCCCAAGCCCGGTTGGAGCTTATAACAGCATATTGTCGACCTTCAGCACCACAGCTGGGGTGCGCCAAGGTTGTCAAGCCTCCTTTTCCCGTACAACATTTTAGCAGACGAGATCTTGCAGTGCGCCATAAAAGACTGTAGACCATAGAAATGCTTTCAGGAACCCAGATTCGAAACACAGAGGATGTTGCTCTAATATGCGAGGGTTCATGGATAGCCCAGAATACCATAGACAGATTAGGAGGCTTCAGTTTGACAGTCTTGTAAGATAGTTGTACCTTTTAAATGCAAAGCGCAGTTGCAAACTTTAGTGGTGATTCACTAGAAGCGGTTGAGAAGTTCACATAATGTTAGAGTTGTATCAACCCTTGCGGAATGTCTGATTAAGGTATCAGTTGTGTAGCCAAGTTTGGAATGGCGCCTGCTAAATTACGCCATCTGTGGCGATGCATTATCTCAGATTTTTATGGAAGACTGAGTGTACAATACCACTGTGAGAGCGGTCCTATTGCATTGGTGCGAAACCTGGCCCATCCGCGCAGAGGATGTTTAAGAGCGCCCGTTTTCAACCACCGGTGTCTCCAGAACATTAGCAGCGTGTGGTGAGAACACCATGCCAGCAGAGACTAAGTTCACCTACGTCTTCCATACGGACAGACTTTACCGACTCTCAATCATGAGGACCTCGTATCACAGGCTTCGTTGGCTTGGTCAAATCTTACGAATGTCAGCTCAATACCGGCCAAAAGGCTCCCAGCTTCCTGTTTGAGGGTCGAAGGACACTGAGCATCTTTCGTGTATGAGACGACAAGCACCAAGAAGTTTGGGCTGCTCACTGGTCCGGCAAAGTCGATGTGCACGTTATTCCAGGGCTTCTCAGGTACTCAGCCTTTACTGCGGATTTGGCAGCCAGTACACAAACAGTACAGCCAATGTAAAGTTCCTCGATGTCAGAATCCATGTGAGGCCAGTACACAGAACTGTGTATCAATGCTGTGTATCAATGACACCGAATTGGTCGCAAGGAAATCGTTACAGAACCCGTGGTCTGACACCAAATGGGACGACCGCACGTTCACCAAGCAAGATGCAGGAATTGAGAGTAGAAAGAGTCTTGTCGTTGAAAGTACTGCTTCATCTCACCACCAATGTGATCTTAAGGCCATCTACTGCAAAGACAACGCTGAAGGTTCTGCAAAACGATCTTATCCTGTCGATTGCTGGATAACTGTTGCAGCTACGGGAAGATTTCTTACTGCTTCTGATGTCATGCAGTTCACAACATGATCCACAGAAATAGCCGCAACCACAATGTTACACTGATGCGCGTCACCGGTAAGTGGTTGGTAGAGTAGGTGACTAAATGACAACCTTTTCACAGAAACGTGCACGCAATTGAGGGGTGACCAGAAGAACTCGCCCGACAACCACAAACAAATATCCCATTCCTCAACTCATCGTCGCCTAACAACTGAACCTACCCGACATCACCGATCGAACACAAACTCCGATGGTCAAATAACTGAACGTCTTTCACGTCGCCTACTCTGAACAGCCTGGTTTCGCAGACCGAAAGTAACACAACCCTTACAGTTGCCCTATATACACGACCATTAATCATCAAAAAGATGCTTCTCTGTCGCCGGAGACGTTCTAGGTTGGCGAATGCCACCATAACTCTGGAGACACGAGCTTCTCTTTCATTCCTCATATTGTGGTGGATTGCCAGGTCGGGGGTGCGAGTTTTCGAACGCTCGGCCGAATACCTCAACGTGGGGGGAGTTACGTTCGAAAACCTGCCGCGATCGGATCAAGGACAACGCGCGCGACCGGATGAGTCATCGCTCGACTAGATCGGACCAACGGGCGAGGCAGGGCAGGCGAAATACGACAGACGGCCAGATCGGAGGCGTGGTTTTTCCAACATTCAGAGGAACATCTCGACACGATGTTGGAATACGGTCAAGGCCAGCACTGGGTGGATGGCGGACAGCACGAGCAGCCGGACGAGCCAACGCGCAACGGAATCGGACAAACAGACGAGGAATGGCAAGCGAAAAACCCTCCGATAGAAGGCACCGGTCACGCACGTAAACCGGTTAGAAGTGCACACGACGTGTGAACGGAAACCGGGGGGTGCTGCGGGTTGGAATTGCGACTTATAAACGAGAGAGCGCGCGTTGCATGGGACTAGCGATTTGGACAATAAAGATTGTGCTTTATTGGACGCCTTCTCGCTACAATATCTCCGCCGCTGCTGAAGCAGATTAATAAGTATACAACACCGGCCAACAACCAAATTCATTATCTAACATTAAATCTACGTAATCACAACAGTTTTGCAGAGATACTTTGATACCTGGGAGGGGCGTCACCATACAGCTAGCCCTAAACGGTTATGAAGTGATGGGACAAATCAGTCCATGATCTCGACCAGCAGTCGGTGGAACATTCTATGCAGCCTCTGTCAAGAAACTTTATCCAACCACTCGAATACTAGTCTCCTCGATAAAAGCGCAACTGCCATCATAGTTCAAATCTTACTGAAGCTACTAGTTTCAATGCCCGTACCAAACCGACCAAGTCGGTTGCGCAATTGAGTAGTAAAGGGTGTCTCAGCTGAAGCAGAAACGCGTAACCGGCGCAATGCCAACAGCCATCAACTTCGACCGTACCTTTGACTTCCGGACACAAGATAATCACGAGTGACGTTTTCGAAGTCATTTACGCAAGGGACAACTGGCGACCGCTTCAGTTCGCTATTCAGTTGCTATTTCTAAATGCCAACCACCACCCTAGCAATATAGAGGCAAGGCCGTCAGTCTGAAACTGCCGTGATAAATGAACAATTTTATTACTCCTGTGTGTCTGTCGCATTGTGTTTCCCATTACCATCTTTTTCTGACAGTGCTATATAAACGCCCAAATTGCGGTACGTATCTGATGCGATGCAACAAAACTAGCCAAACAATAAATCGCACAGTGAGTTGCTTTTCATTCCTGTTTTCAAAATCAATTCAGGGACTAACTGATTTCGATACAATCACGCTTTAGTTCATGTTTGGACGGACCGTGTACAGATTGTGGTTTTAAGCTGCGATTCTCGTGCGGGTGGTTATGAATCTGCCACGATGAATCAGCCCGGCTGATGATTGAGCAAGCGATTCAATAGGCTTTGAATGCACTCAAAGCTCAAGGAGACTAACTACGGTGCGTCTGCCGAGTGAAAACAGAAAAGACTTACCAATATGAAAGCCTACTGAGGAACATTGAACATTAGAAAAAGACAAATGACCTCAACGAAAATAATCCACACATATGAAGAAAACAGGTGCAACTTACCCAGAGCAGCACACTTTGTGAACTGATCTAGACCAGCCTTGCTTACGCAATATGAAAGCACATTGGGAAACTGCAAGAAGCAGAAAACAAAGGTAGATGGTTGGGTCGTTTAGTGCAAAGCATGGTGTTTATCTGTTGCTTACCAAAGAGAATTAGGCTTGACTAACACGTCCTGCTGTAGAGGAATTGTAGGTGAGGCTTCCATTAATCACGCTTGATGTACCCTGGGCCACCAATCAACGTTGAGCCCTACGCAAGTGCATCATAACCCTGACAGCCGTTGACGCTGACAGTAGTCCATCATTATCACTATCAGCTCTTAGCCATGCAGATACGGATTGTCGCTGGTCTGGTTTCGACAACGGCTCACGAAATGGTAGATTGAGATATCAATGCATATGTAGAGAGAACAGGAGAAAGAAAGAAAACAAAACAATCAAGCTCTAGGCGAGAAAAAGGGGGATCAACAATGATGCGGATACAAATTCGCCATCGACTGCGACAGGCTACCATGTCACCCATCCAGCGCGGTAATGGAGGGTTGTGAACTCCACAGCAGACGGCATCTATCAACTCTTTTAAGCGAGGTGAGTGAAGCTTTTCACGCCAGTGGCTACAGCTTCCTAACAGCATCAGCTACGTAGAACGACGCGCGCTGCAGCAGACGCCACGTCAACATATGAGGTACGTGGACCAACCAACAAAAACCGTACATGTTTCACCACCTCGGTTACCGGTCGCGAACCGGCACATTCCTCAAATACGCACACACAGTTAGACGATTTGATATAGGCTAACTGGCGGAGAAAGCGATGATCGAATACCGAGAGTTTGTATACATCTTCCACACGAATGGACTAGGATTCCGATTCACACAGCAAAAATGAGCGTGCGCACACATTGTACAGTGTGGTCTTAACCAACATACGAACACCTCTGTAACTCAACAAATGATAGAAGATGGCAACTACACTACGTACGTTCGTCCTCCTTATTGACATCTCACCAGTACTACTACAGGCCGGGAGATGGCATTAACCAGATAGGTGAAGCGATCGATGGTCTCAAGCGGCTTGCCTGCAATAACAAACACAGGGTCAGTGCTAACTCAATCTCGTAACAATACTCTACAGTTAGAAGATGCGAGGTTCAAACCATACAGACCAGTCATCATTTAACCGGTTCAACATGGTCTGCATGCTTTATGCGGAAGAGTTGAGTAAGGCAGTGTAGCCCCGTAATCGCCATCAATCAGTTTACTACATTATGGGAACTAGGCTGAGGAAATCGTAACCTAGATTATGGTACATCACACGAAGGAAGAGGGAGCTCTCATGCTCCTGTCGAACACCACCTGACGTGGAGAACGCACGAGGCCAACAAGTGTGCGCCCCGAATTCAGCGGGCATACGACATCTTCAAAAAGTTGACATACCTGACGTGGGCATATCTGCGATGACAACAGCCATAAAGAGAATGTCGGGCATCCGAACCAAATACAGTGTTCAGCAGTGTTACCTAATGAAAGTAGGATCGGTGCTTCGGTGAGGGTCGCAAGATATGATGGATGCAGCTGTGATTGGGACGGATAATTGCGTGTTATTCTTGTATGTGGTTCGTTCTAGGTTTCGGAAGTAAACACACTACGAGACCCCACCATATAGGCGATAGAGACAATGCCTGCCACGTGGTGTTCTGGGAATGACCCTAGACAAACGGAAAACATGAAGCACTTCATTTGTCTCCCATATGCAACGAAAGAGTGTAGTCAGTCTAGTCAACAATCACCAGCCACCAGTTTTGAAAAAGCTGGGGAAAGATCCGGTCCCTTGGCTTTATTACGTTTTAGCACTTTAAACTCCGAAACCACTCCGGTTTCTGATTAAACATCGCTGAGAACGCCACAAATAAGCACATTACCGCTATCATCCACAGCTAAATGAACTAAGGCCATGACCAATTCCAAGTGTTCGGTCCACTATGACCCGGTGGTCAGGTTTGTGCACTGCCTTAAAATGGGACGTCAAAGTGACTGAGACTTCCGCTGCTTTATAACCAGACAAGCCAGAAAGGGAACAATAGAACAAAAAGCTGCGTGAGCTCCTAGGCTGAATGTCGAGTCACTGACTACATAAAGGTGTGCATATGGTGCAGCACGTCCACGTCCGTATACGGCAGAAAAACTGTTGCACTACAGTGTCAAGAAGATGGAAAAAGCGGTCAACACACTGTACCTTCAAATATATTTCGCCTCAATCGCCTAGCGGTTGACTGTGACCACTAGAACGATATCGCATACGCTAGAAAGACTATTAGAATAACTTGAGAGCCTAGTACATTTGTGGATAAAACTGCCGTTTGTAACAATAAATGGACCCAGAAATAAACGTCTTATGCACTGGGCCCCGAAGTAAGCTATCCTCTCACTTCCAAGTACGCCATTGGTGTTAAACAGGATCCTCCAAAAAAAACCTACATCTCGTTGGCTTATTGATCGCAGTTGTGAAACAGAACCCCCATAGAAGCCATTATCCTCTTGTTTAGTCAGTCACGTTGTTGAATCATAGGTTCAGGATGAGATTTCGTAAGTTAACAGCTGTATAAACGAACGGTAGTCATGGGAAGCGGTGGCAAACAGGATTGCGCAGCTGAAGGCGTGCTAGATCAGGCTAACATGATCGTGCAAATATACAGCAAAAGCTATCTTGATCACTACAGCACAACTACAGAATAGCATTATTACCATCCAATAGTCGGCTGTAATCGGTGGCACACCATCAACTGCAATGATATCGATGGTGCGAGAGGTGAATCCACACAAGTCTGTACAGAAAAAAGAAGACATCTGATTCTCACATTACACTATTTAGCACCTTAGCTCTATCTCGCAGGATAAAACCATAGATTGTATACACAATCACCAATTATGTTACACTACTTGGAGTCATTAAGTTTAAGCAACCGGAACAGACTTTGAGTACGGTTTCCCAGGTCTACCAAGGGCGACACAAACTGTCGGATAGCTCCACAAAACGTCCCTTGCTCAAACAGTGACGTGGTTTAACCCCCATATGGATTTGTCGCTTTTATTCTGCTTTATCCTCTAATTATCCTAGTCCCTCTCACACAGCTGATGACAGGGCGGGAAAAGGATACAACTGAAGTCAAAATTGATCAAAGTTGGCACACACTTCACCAGAATTATCTGGTAAACCAACCTCCAGTTCAGAATGACACAAAATGATGTGAACAGTCTGATATGTACGTAAGACACACTGGAAATCCTGGTACCAAGGTGGATTTGTCATCGAACGATCAAACGTCGACTGATATAAAACTAAAATTTTTTAAAAGTGGAAAAATAACCAAGGAAAACCATTGTGAACAATCTGGATGGGGAGTGAAATAAACGTTTCAAAGGTCACTCCACTAGATGCAAACAGAAATCAACGATGAGGTAGTTCAGACCTCCAGTTCTAACAGCCGAAAGCAAGTGAGCAGGAAAGCGAAATTACGTGACAGGGGGTCAATGAACTTAGTGATTTTGTGAGATCATTAGGCTTAAAAAATATGCACAGTAACTCCAAGAAAAATTGCGAATTAGGGGTTACTATGTTGATCAGACTCACACATAAAAATGAAACCCACATGGATGGTCAACAATGATACTGAAAATCAACCACCGCAAAGGGGTCCATAAAACCATCAGAGTATTTCTATAATCGATGAACGAGTGGAGTAGGGTTTTATGAGCCAATTCAGACCACGCATTGTAGAAAATGTCATTTTCCAACCACTGCTCTAGAATAACGATAGCTGTGAAATAGCCTGTTGAACAACAAGTGACTTTAATATTGTCAAGTTGATAAAACTAGACAGAAACATTTCGGGAAATGGAGGTTTAAAACCAAACTTCTGAGGATGACTGCAGTCGGTGTTGCAACCATGATAAATTCAATAAAAACTGTCTGATAAAGATGAGGGATAAATTCAGGGAAAATCAAACCTAATACTGCTACAAAAAAGAAGAGAGCACAAAAGTATGTTCTGTTCTACGAAAAGATTGACTCGTTAGTGCGCACAACCGTGACATCACCGTAAGCTCAGCACATTCTAATGTGTGGAAGAGAACAGTAAAAATTTCGATATGCGTACTAGTCATACATATGGGGTAGAAACTAACAGTCACTGGGTGGCACTCGACTTACAGAACGAGTCCCGCAGACACTGGACACGTTGACCACCGTGCCCTTTGTGGCAGTCAAGGCGGGTACAGCCAAATGCGTCAGCAAGACTGCTGAATATAAATTGACTTTCATGGTTTGCTCGAAATTTTGCATAGTCACAGTCTCGATGTTGTCCTGAGGCATGAATCCAGCATTGTTCACCTAGAACAAAGAGGGACGAAACGGATTCGTCACACCCGCAGTGCCACCAAATCGAGCAGTTTGAAACGGCTGTAAAGGATGTTTACACGATTAAGTGGAGAGCAAAGTGTGCATTTTCAATACATATTACAACTAACGGAATACTAAAGCATTTAGACAAAACCTAAAAAGACACAAGAAGCCAACGGTCACTGCTGATGCTGTACCGTTAATGACGCGTCTGATAAGCACTGACACGTTTTGTAGTCAACAGAAAACCACAAACAAGATGAACTCATCGACATACTCCACAGAAAAATCTATGGCATTTTGCATTAAGATGACAATGAACAGCAGAAGACAGTGAGAGAAGCACATATTTCATCTGTATCTACCTAACTGGCATAGTGAACCTATGGAAACCGCACGTATTACTAGTTATCAGTTCACACAGACTACAGGATGAGTCAAGAGGTGAAACAGAGATCTTAGCATGAACTGCCTACTAAAATTCGTTCCATCATTGCAGCGCAACTGGCAATCAGTGTTGATACTGCTCATTTCATGCTTTGCAAACCATCACCACATTGCCTTATCAACACATATACACCTCGACGTTTATCCTCCTCTCCACTGGAACCTCAGAAAATGGATTCCGAAACAAATCGTCACGCCAGAGGAGTCTCTTTTCAAGGTGTACAACGCGTAGTCATGGCTGCGATTCGCAGGTCAAATCAACGTTATAGTGGTCGGCTACAAGGGAATGTTATAATGAACGGTAAACTGAAACAGCAAGCCACGTCATTGCTTCAGACAAAATCAGAAACTATACGCTGGATCGCAGAAGGATTGCCACATTAAAAATCCACAATGAGGCGAACACCAGCAGTTACCGATAAGGTTAATATGGAACTCGGAGCAGGTACCTGAAGAAGGTCCTCCGCTGAAAATTAGGGCAGGAACTAAGCGGCCCACAATAGTGTTAGCTGTTTCGTTCACTAAAATCCTTGCTGACTGCCCACTTAACGAGTCATAGTGCCAGTATAGAAACAATGCTATACTAATCATCTTATTCCGGATCGTAAGTGCTCCACTACCTCGGTGATCCAGCACCTGGATCGAACTGATCGAAAAATACCACACTTCGCAGAACTGTGGTCCGGCCAATAAAATCCCCAGTCCCGACTGAAGGGCTTAACCGACGGGCACGCCGCTTAACCCAACCGCATGAGCGAGCGGGAACAACACACCACTGAAACCACTGCCAAATCAGTTGGCTGTGTTGGCTGAGGATGTAGGAGCAACAACACTGAAGTCGCTCGACCCTGTCGACCCAGTGTTTTGGTCATCACGGTTCAAGGTCGGTAACACCTGCCTGTTCACACACGTCTCTGCAACCGCTTGAGCGCTTGAAAGACAATGCTGAACTGGGAACCAAAATGCGCCGGTGAATACAAATGGACAAAGCAAAAATACGTTCCCTAATGGACTGGACCATCATGACAGTTTTCCCACCAAACGCTAGACAATAACGAGCTGCATTCATGAACGAAACAGATAGTTACAAGTCACTACAACACTGATCAAAATGTAACTAGTTTTCAACATAAACCCTGAAGTACTAGAGCCATGATGGGAAATTAATAGGCATCGTTTGGCCCCTCAGTTTCGTGGTCTCGTTACTGAGCTATGTCGTCCCATCTCTTTTCAACATGTCTTATCCGGCCACTGTATTCGTGATGAAGACAACTTAATACGTTGTCGAGATCGGTGTGGATAGCCCCTTCAAACATTTTGTCCAGATTGAGGCGTTTTGTTCTCTGGAAAGCTACTTCGTCTTGAGAAACGATATATCCAGGATGCAAAGGCCGTGTAGTTTGGATCCATACAAGAGATTCGCATCACACGGGTTTTAGTTAGGAGATGACAACCTAGGATGCCATGTTGCTACATGTGATTGCTGGTCGGACTGGGTGGGTTAAGGGACGTAACGCACTCTTTACAGGTATCGTGTTTGTTCACAAACTGACATTTCTAGGGCTGTGCAAACGGTAAGTATACATGCTTCTGATGGGGTCTGGAATCGACATTCATTTTACCCCGCCAACAGTCAACTAAACTGGCTGTGGCTTCAGCGGTATGTTGCGTTTGTCCGCCCATCCAACTCGGATAGAGGGCCGCTCATTTATTGTGCCCTTTTGGACAGGGATATTGTGGTAGCTGTGACCAGTACCATAAACTCACCCTCTGACGCTGCGACGACCACAAAAATCCCGCTTTTTTTCGAAAACTCAGGATCCGGGACATTATGTGCGCAACACGCTCGAACCGCTTCAGCAGACGCGGTTACCACATGACCTGGAATTCGGACAAGTGATGCTAGCCCCCGCAGTGCAGCCGATTGACTAGCCGAACAATGCCGAATCGCCCCAGACGCCTCGAGTGTGCACAGGCTTATACCGGGCACACGAGGTGTCCGAGTCTACTACGGTGGCTGAAACGGGTTCGTTCCCTTTGATCAAGGAGCAGCAGGTAGCGCTGGTTCGTATGGGCATGGAATCCTGTCGCAATAGAACTGAGGATGTCAGGCATCTTAACGTTCGGCTTCCAGACGTCTGGCATGTATCGCCACGATCAGACAGAAATTCCGTTGGAAAATTGGGGAGTGGTAGAGTGTGGGCACATGGTGGATACTCTGTGCAACGAATGCTAGTGTTTCGCCGCGATTCTCCAACGATCACCGCTAGTTAGCTGATAAAACCACCCGGGTAAGTAAACTAGGAAAGTGGATGATGAGACAGAAAATACACCGTGATAAAGTTACTGAGTTAGGTTCAGTGAATAAAGTCGCTCCATCGCCTGGTGGACAAGGTTTCACTGGGACAGGATTTTGTGTATAGACGGACTAGCTCAATTCACTGCCTTTTTGTCGAAAGGAACACGCCGATACGTATCAACCCAGTGAGCACGATTACATGCTTTTGCATGAGCCCCACATCGGAAGACAGACAAACAGCATCTGATCGATCGACCGATCGTCCGTGGTACAGAAGAAAGCGTCAGACGAATCTGTGCGAAATCGAGGAAGTGGAGTGAAAACTACGCTCGTTCCCGTGTGCGAACTTTTGCACACGCTGTCTCGAGCCCAAATTTTGTTTACAAAAAGTAGGCCAGATTTGATTTGCACTGCACGGTACGCTTCGCAACGTCTGCGCGGTTCACAAATTGCATTCCAGTGTGGCAGCACGTATACACTAGCCATGATGCATGTGCATCGTCCTCCCAATTTGTTCGGGGAAGGTATGGAGAAGGGTGGATAGCTGGGAAACCCGTTAGGTCCCATGTGCCGGTAGGTCAGATGGAATATGGGCTAAAGGCTATCTGGGCCTAAACAGGAGTAATCAAGAAACCAAAGTTCGAAGTGAAAACAGAACAGTAGTTCACCAATTCCGCCGAATCACCTCCAGTGTTTTAAGGAATAGGTCAGTACGGTAATCAATAGAACCCCTAATTGCTGTCCTCTTATGTATATGCAGAGAATGACGCTGTAGTCTATTTGCCGTTCATTCCCAGTTCAACCAGTGCATGCCCACCAAAGCAGGCAGCGATTAACAGGGATAAATCACTAACGAAGATCAAGTGTGTGGCAGTTTTCATGAGATCGACTGATCTACTTCCGACTTCCATTGCACCACGAAAGCAATATCATTCACAAAATCCATCCAGAGTGCTGTGCACGAGCTTGTCCTTCCAGATTGCAAACAATCAACACGGTTTCCTGTTAGTATTCAGCTGATATCACTTGCCTGGTTATGCGGTTTACCTACCACCATTTGCGTGTACACATACATCATGTAACCTGCAGATAACATCAAAATCGGAAAGTTCAAGTGCCCCTAGCGTATCAAAGAGGTGGGAGAGCCCCCTCAAAATACCCTCAACATGGTGTCTCATGTAACTACCGTCGCAAAGAAAATTATGTCTGAAGTGTTATAGTTCGCATTATCACGCTATAACAGCCATGGGCCGGATCAGAAGGTAGTATGACTCGGGCCACTGTCAGCCTCAACGGTGACGTGAAATATCCTGGAAGAAAACGTTGCAAAGAGGGTACAAAAATGACAAGAAAACTAACCGGAGGAACTAGAAATGGCACGGATGCAGGTAGGCCATCGACTGCAACACATCGGCATCCCGGATAGCGTTTCCAACCAGCGATTTCACTGATCGCCCGGACCCCAGCCAGACAAACGAAACCTGCCCGTTTTGTTCAGTGGAACAGTCAGGTCTTCGTGACTCCCACGCGGTTCTACCCAACAAGTTGGTGGCCTAAGTATATAATGCCCGGTAGGTTAAACGCCCAGCTGGCATACGGAGTGTATGACCCAATCATCGAGGACTCTGCAACGCCATTAGTTGACCAATTGATCGTGTATCCCGAGCGTTCCGGAATATGCACTCGCGAACAGCCGTATAGCTCACGCGATCAGTCCACCTAATGTGGGCTAATTGGCACACACAACGATGGTCAAACACAGCGAAACGAATGACATCTTCGATGCGAACAGGTCACGGTTCGTGCTACCGGGAACACAAAGTAACGTCTGGGAGTAACGATGTCACCGCTAAAGCAGTGGCGCCAATGAACCTACAACGGGTTACGTGTTAAGATACAATCAACCGACTCTAGGCCCCAACTGTGGCACCACTGCGCGGACATAGGACATGAGGTCAACATAGATCGCGTTAAAGTGATCACGCAGGCAGAAATGAAGGGAGAACGGCTTATACTGAAGCCTCTATTCGTATAATTCGTTCAACTGACATGCAGATATAGACAGTCACTACGTCAGCATCGCTGGCGTTGAAACGAAAAACAAGTGAAGACAGATCGATATGCGAAGACGGTGAGCGGCAGAACAATCTCATCCCGACACATTCATTTGTTTGATAACGGATCCTAGTGAGGATTTGGAACGTCACAATAAATCGTCCATCACTCAGTTTCCCTTTTTTAAATACTTTATACATATATACAATATATACAACGCACAACGTGTATATGGCACCTAGCACAGAGGACAAAGCAGACCAAACCAACCAGAATGTTCAACTGATTGAAATGTGCCATGGTTTTGGAAAATGCAGCCTCAATTTGTATGGGATCAAGCAAATCGGCAGTAACGTATATGTAGGGCTCTTTATCCGGAGGATGTTGCGTATGGTTGACCGCTTTGCATTCAGCCACCGTTTCTATCAATCGCTGTTCATCACGCGCCACAAGAGCGAGACGTGAGCCCAATCTGGCGAAAAGGATGGCGGTTGCTTTACCGATGCCAGAACTTGCACCTGACGAAAAGTTAGCCAAACAAGATATGGACGAGGCCAACAAAATACATTCGTTCAGCAGGAATATCAAAGTACGAAACTTCAGTTACACTGGTGGGAAATGTTATACAAAACACGAAGCGTTAAACTGGAAATATGGAAACATTACCGTCAGACAGTATGCATGAATGCGGATGGTTAACAGGCAAAAGGTCGAACAGCTGCTAATATGCTATACTACTGTGTGTGCACCAAAAAAGCACAGCCCATATAAACTCATGGTGAACAATTTGCTTGCAGAACAACCGTGGTAGTTACTCATGCAGAATTTGTTACCCTGTCGAAACCAGTCCGGCGACAGAGGGAAAGAGGAAACTGTGAGTCAAGCATGCACGGACGACTACACAAACAGCCTGCCTTTTATATTACAGAGTTGTCCACAAACTGTTATGTTTAACCGGGCATTTAGGCTAACTGTGACCAGTCTAAAACAATTGCCGGGCAGAGCAAATAATAGAATCAGATTTCACGGATGGACACAACCGAGGGTGCGGAGGTGGAAAGTAGGCGGAACGGCTTACAACATACTGAATGAGCCAGGTACGCTGAGGTTGACTGATATATAACTTAGATGTTTTATTACATTCGTATTGCAAGTCAAAATTAGTGACGGCAAACTACTGCTTCATACTTTCACAATTACGCTCGACAGGTAAGGTACTTGTCCGTACAAGAATTACTAAAGTTCCGGGACCATCAAATCAAAAATTAATTTTCACTTGCCAGTGTGACTGTGGATTGGCGACGGGAGAGTGCATAAACGTTCGACATACCCATTTTGGAATCATTGTTTACGTGTCCCTTGTTTTAGCGAAACCTCACGGCCAGCGACAAGACGTGATCTGCAATTTCGTGTGTTTATCCCTAAACGCTATCACAGAAATCGAATTTCATAGGCAATCACAGCAAAGGATTCAGTATACACCGGCACCGCAGATGTTCCCTCTCCATTTCTTGCCCCCCCCCCTCCATAGGGACCAACTTGTGATGCTGAGAGAAATTCGGCAATACCGAATGAGAACACACAGTGCAGCAAGAAAGTTAGAACGTCCACCAGCCCAAGCAACGATCGTGGGTTGTTCCTCTCAAGCCACTCTAAAGGGCTGCCAAGGTTCAGCGTCAGGGTTGTTGTCAGACCGTTTTTGGTTCATCACTCAGCTAGACTCTGAGTGGCTCGAGTGTAATAATGTTGGCAGTATCTCATAACTCGACTCCTGCACCTCCCTCGAATGCCTGCATTATGCATTAGTTCTTAATGTCCTATCCTGCATTTGACAGGTCAAAATCTAAGTCACGGCAATGGTCACCCACTGTCCTGGACGCGATATAGGTTTACGTCCAGTGGCTGAGATCGACTATCAGTGTGGGTGGGGTAATGGAGCGTGAACCACCCTAACGCAAAGAAGTTGTGAAGCCTGAACGAATTGTTTTGGGGAAAAAAATCGGTTACGTGATCTGACAGCTATTGATTGGGTCGCCAAAAATATCCGCTGTCCGGGAGCCTCGGGTCGATAGATTGGAACTTAGTAAACGACCCGAAATACCTTCGAAGCCAACATGGTAGTTTTTCACAAGACGCGGCATTATTACATTGGTGATTGACTTTCTCCCTCCGGTTCTGAGCCAAGCAGCATGCTGTACTTTGGTCCAACTAGACAGGCACCAAATTGTTTAAACTATACAATATGTTGCACAACAGCACCGATTGAAAGAGCAGACTGGTCATCATCGAAGTGCACGCCTACGTCACCCGTGCTCAGACAACAGTCAAGTGACACAAACCTGCTCCCTGTCCATAAGAGAGTGACCATAGTTTTGACCAATTAGATGTATCGGTTTGTTTCACAATTTCTTCACTAACTGCGTTGGCCGATGAAGAATTATCGCTAACATGTTCGCCATGTTCTGTACCCTTTAACTTACGCCCATAAGGTTAATTAGCATACCTACATTCACTCGCTTGCTGTTACCTCTTATCAGATTGTCCAAGATGATGCAACAACTCAGTGAAATAAGCCGACCCTGATCGTCAGCGACCACATGTTATGTGAGATCTACTCCGAAAGGATATCCAGTACAGTTGCTACATAGCCGCTCAAATGTGGCGTTTTATCCAGCTAGGCTTCGATAAAAACTGGCGGGCTCGTGAAGGAATATGGCAAGAGCATGCTGTTTGGCATTCGATCATACTACCACCGATGGTGAAACCATGTTTGAGGCATCGATAAACCCACCGATTATCTACGCTCTCGTGAGTGACGTCATCAGACGAGATCGGTTTCACTAGCTTGGCCCATATGTCTATTGCTCTATTCGATAGTCGCAAACAGCAGCGCTCCATATTTTCCGGGCGATTTTGGTGGTAGTAGTTGGTGGACATCACTGGGTCGAATATGGACAGTAGCACATGCGGTCTCCCGGCGCGTCTAGCCGCTTGCTGGCTGGACGCCTTAATTTTTCTCAATACCCCCTCATCAGACTAGTTCGGATCAAATGGCGCACCATATGGCAACGAAATCAATTGGTCGAATTGCCACACTATCAAATCCAGCAGTTCATCCCGACACAACATGAACACATAGACCCGTTAGATTATTGATATGTATACTGTCCGCTCTTTGGAGTCAGTTCTGGAAACGAAGCGGACGGTTATCAATTCCACGGCGGCGACTTACAGAAGTACTCATTGCCGAATCATGTCCATTCGTAATAAGTGACGCCTGCTGCGAGTAGGTAAAACATTTTTGTTTGGTACCTAAACAACGTGGTGATATCTAGATTGAACCCCCAACCTACTCTCAGAGGATGCTCATGTCCTTCTGGTCTAACATCGCATCACGGATGACACAATTGAGAAAATTGTTTACATAATGGTTGGACAGACGTGTGATTCTAAAGAGGGAAGATACCACGCTGACAACACGATTTTGCATTTGTTAAACCACGGTCGGCCTGTAAAGGACGGTCGGTAACGCTGTCTTCAAGAGCAACCTTACAGACTGCGTCATCAGTGCGTCGCTGGCCTTATATTCGATTAGAAGCCTGAAGTGTCACCGAGCCAAACAACGTTGGAGGTGCGGAAATTGCACCGTATCGCCAAATTAGAAGTAGAAAACCGAACAGTATCGTCTAGAAAGAGCACCGGAGAGTCTCAATGTTTTCTGATGGCTCGGTCTCTCGCCGGTAGACACCAAAATCGGTGAACATGATATGAATCCCTCGCTAGCAAATACTTACATTAACGGAAACATTGCGTCAAGCTTTGAAAATAATTCTTCTAATAAACCAGAAAAGTCTGCAGACAAGCTGCCTGTCAAGGTAGTCACAAAACATTCAGTTGAATGGCCCGCCAAAAACGTCCACACGAAAATAATCTCTGAGAGACCAACTGCACGGTAGCAAATTCGGGTTTCCGAAAACTCGGACATTCCCTCATAAGCTTGAGCGGCGTGACAGTACACAACCACCCAGTAAATCAAACGGGAGGGACAAGCGTCCGTTGACGTAAAAACATATATATAACTTCCGATTACTACCTCTTAAATCACGAAAACTGACCGACCGGACAACTCCGCGTGTAAACGAGCATACCCGTTGGCCTCTGTGTACAAACCCACATCACGAACCACGGCTATACGTTTTCGAGATACCTTTGCGGAATGTTCTCAAAAGGCCTCAAAGCTGTATGTATTCTCGGTTGTACACAAATACGAAAACATTGAGGGGGTGATTATTACTAGTTAGATTCCCATGAGAGACAGCAGTACCAAACAACCAACATCAAGGTACTTACACACTGCAAACAAACAAGCTACAATTAAAACTAACATACCATCAGCATAACAGTTTCCTTACAGCTTTCACTCCATAACGCTATCATAACTGCACCTTACAGGCAATCCAACCAAACGACAACCCTCAGATCACTCAACCCAAACGGCCGCTATTCAAACCAAACTTTGTGAGCAATGGCGGCCACAGCACGGGGGCAAACCCGACCGACAGTTGCCAACCTCATGGTGAACAGCTTCATTTCCCTACGTCAGGTCGTGTCAACCTCGGACCTCACGGTAGTAAGCTAAATCACGGGCAGGTGGTTGGTAAGGTAGGTGACTAAATGGCAGTCTTGTCACAGAAACGTGCGCGTAATTGAAGGGCGGTCAAAAGAACTCGCCCGACAATCACCAACAAATAGCCCATTCCTCAACTCATCGTCGCTTGACAACTGGTGCTACCCGACATCAGCGATCGAACACAAACTCCGATGATCAAATAACTCATCATCGTAATAACAGCGATGAACCTGACCAAAAGGTACTGTGGCTCAGGCCGCCGCTCACCACAACAGTGACATCATCATCAAAACAGCCATGAGCCTGACCAAAAGGTACTGTGGCTCGGGTGGCCGCTCACCTCAACAGTGACGTGGAATATCCTAAAAGGAAGGAGTACTACGAAGGACAAAAAAATTGAAGAAAACTAAATGGAAGAACTAGAAATGGTATGGATACAGGTACGCCATTGACTGCGACACACCGCCATCTCGGATAGCGTCTCTAACCA
>QNGE01005558.1:0-41927 GCA_008508345.1 Paragonimus westermani
GACCACTTGCCATATCGCCATTTCATTGTTCAAGTGAACTAGCTCGATGCTCAAAAATTCGCGGCAGCTGGACAAATGGTCTGGTGCTAGCTAATCAATTCTCCATTGATAATGCTGACTGTTGCCACTCCAATGTGACGCACAGTGGACAATGTGACTAAGGTTAAGAGAGTATAGAGTGACTAAAATATATTATACTGTTGAATCACCTACAGCCGTCTCACGCTTAACAGGATGACGTGCAATGTTAAGCATCAGTAATTCCGCCTGCATTTATTAAATCTTGCGCGATACAAATCGGATAACATCACACATGAGATTGAACTAAGCACAGTTGTCTCAGACAAATCTATTCAGTCTCCTAACAGAATGTCAGTATTCAAGAAAGTCAACACCCAACTTGGGTTATTCATCAAACTGTCGAGACGATTTTATTCAGACTGTTTTACCACTACATTCAACTCGATAGGGTGCCCTTAACCTCAGGTAAATACACAAAATTGCAGTTCCTAACTCGTAAACGACAATAACCTCATTAAAACTATACTTAGTGGAGCTACAAAACTGGTTAAGACACTATGTTCTCACCACAGTGAAACATGTTACATAAACGGCAGTAGCTTTCAGCGCGCTTCCAACATACCAGATGGAACTTGGTATAGTTTACAGCATCCTTCGATGACCCCAAACATCCCCTAAATCTTAAATTCCCCTAGCAAAATTGCCCATCTCATGGACAAATTGCTGTAGCTGCATCAGATTAACCGTCTGATGTGCAGAGAACACTCTTTTGGGGTTTGGGTGTGTCCAACCTTGAGCATTTCACAATTGTCTATCGTAAATGCGTGATCGGCAGCTGAATTTAAGCGCAGATTCAACGCACACGTTCGAGTATTCAGATAAATTTGTCGTCAGAATGAGTGAGTTCGAATGAAGAATGCTGTTGTCCGGTGCATGTCACAATGCGATTTTTGCATACTTAGTGAGAAATGATTGAATTTCTCACGTTTTTGGAAGCTCATCGAGCTTGACATTTAGACCGGAAACGTTTTATTACCAAAAAGTGTGACATCGTCACGGTGTAGGTGCTTCAGTCAACATGTTTAACCTCAAACACTGACTTAATGATGTCATCTCGTTTAGTGATGAAACGTTTGTAACCCACAAGTCAAGTTCGGTGAACACTTGAATACCTAAATCTCCAACCCGAGCTAACAATCCCAACTACTAGACTGAGTTTCTGTTACTATCCTCACACTACCTCTTCCGAAATCATTCTATCATTGGTACCTGAAAGATAAACCTTATTTTGACAGCTGGCTCTTTTCCGAACCACCCAAAACAAAATCAGACGTATGCAAGCATTATCTGCCTCCTTTACTATGCAAACCCCACAGTCTCAGGACAAAATTTCAAGGCTTGATTCACTTCTAGTTCACTTTCACCCCATCTTGGTAACAAAATTATCCCATCTCCCAAAGCATTCAACGTGTACCCAGACTGATTATGAAAACTCAATCATGTGCCTGAATGCACTGTCCTTTGAGTGCTAGTGAATGTAGATACTGCATCCTAGTCAATTGCAACAGTTTGCTTGCGACCACCTTTTCATGTCGGGCTCAGAGCAACGGTCCACGTGAGCACGGATTGGCCAACCCCACCTTTTCTTCTAAACGATTTTCACGCTTCTTATATCTCATATTCGGCTACAGAACTTGTTTCACACAACAGTGCTTCAGCTAAACGCATTTCAAAATAGGGATTTCAACTTATAACTTGCGTCCTGGGATTAAGAGGGATCAAAGCACAGGTCATACTCCAACCTATTAAGTTGTAGTCATATCAGAAGAAGCTCAGTTGTAGCACACAACATGTCCAAAGTAAATGTTTGTGAAAAGAGAAAATCGATACATCTGAGGTAACCCGCTAAAGTTACCACACCAAATGAACCGCGTGAACTGTTGCTGTCTGGATGCACCCAATCTGGAAATATCCAAACACAGTCCCCTGTAACTGCGTAATCGCTAGCTGTTTTCTGTTAGACACTGCATTGCAAATTTTGTATACTTGGCAAACAGTTGTTGAAGTTCCATTTCATTCATTACCAAGTTTCCTTCATCTAATCCTTTTTACTGTTAACTTTCTTAAACTGAACAATCTTCTGATTTGCTATTCTTGTCTAAACCATCGAATACAGACCGATATGTAGATCAGAAATCTCAGAGTTGTCAACTCTGAAAACGTTCACATTTTCAACGGTTCGTGTTTGAACATCATGCTTTATAAGGCAATTCGTTCAATCTGTATTGCTTGTAAGTATCCCCTTCTGGAAAGCTTCGATTTTTAATATAAATCCAACTATTTCCCGGGCAATGATCAATTGTCACAGCGTAGAGACATTGGCAGACGATTGGCCCAGTTAAACCGCTTGAAATCGGTTAAGTGTGTAGTACAGAGTACGACTTTCTTATTGAGACCGTGAATAGGCGCACGCCACAGACATGTGAATACATATTTTTCACAGCGTCAGCGCACAACTACGTAATCACAGCAGTTGGATTGCGTTATAAGCCTACTTATCGCAGACATGTCCACCGAAACGATCAACCTCCGTGTACACGCCAGTCAATAAAAATTGAACTTTAAACTAAATTTTAATAGGGTCGGTCTTGTGTGACGGAGCCGGCATTAGATAGATATACATAGACAGCTGGTGTAAATGGCCATACCGATATACGCTTCGCAGGTACTGCTCAATATTTTCCTCCGCAATATATCCGAATTCATAAACTACGTTACGCGTGGATTTGTATTTTCTGTTTGGCACACACGCTGCTTCAGTCTGTAATGCCCAATTTTATTGCCTGTTGGAAGCAAACTGACACAATGAATTAGTTTACCCCGTGAGACTCCTTGAGTTTGCCTCATTATTCTGAAGACATATATGGAAGAACCTATTTCGAGTGAGTACACGGTACGACCACACGGTTATACAAATAGATTCGCCAGCAGATGTTTTGTCTGCTAGACTGGGGGATGAGAGCCCTTATGCTGGTGTGCTCGTGAAAGGCTAGCCGTCCAAGCAGCGTTAGTTAAACAAGTTATAAAAAGTCGGGCAGTCACGTGATACAGTGACCGTGTTATTCGACGTATAAGGGTCGCGCTAACAGAGCAGGCCGAAACGACGTTTGATGAGCCCGAATTGTCCACTTGTCAGCCGATATTTACATATTTCAGCGACAGTTGAGAGAGGGGCATAAGAATCAATTACCTTGAACTGTTCCTTGCCATGATCAATCAGTTTTCTTCATTCGGAGGGCTGTGAGACTAATGCCTGAGAGTATCAATTCATATAAGCCAAGATTCTTTCTCACACTGTAAGGTGAGAAACCTTTCAAACATTCAGATCCTGTACTTGGATTCGAACAGTTTGATAGTGAGTTTGAAAAAACAGAATGAAAAGACATCTCAGCAGTTCACAAGACCACCCTGTCTTTAGTTGCTTCACCAGAAGCCATCAGTCGTGGTGGTGATGAGAATGCTCAAGAGGTACAAACTCTGTATCTGGAGTCTGGCAAGACATTATTATGATCTGAAACGTAGGAGTGGAAACATTCAGATAACCTTGTCGTCTGCAGTCATCATGAACACTGAAGGATATCGTGTCAACCAAAACAAACCGGCTACCTAATTTCAACTTGACAGTAATTGTCGGTACGTATAACGCATCCGCTTATTTTTCTGTCACAGCTTCGACTGATAAAATAAATTTAGTTGAAACCCGTTAGTGAAAATCTGAGTTTCGGCTGGACTCGAGTCAGCAACAGAAACGGCATGTCGAAACGCGGTAAGCGCTCAACCGTGTTTGAGCGTGTTGTCTCCATCACTGGTTCGAATCCAACTAAGGCCCTCCTTTTTCACAATCGGTTCTCATCTGATTCATCAAACCTGACACACCACTTGTTACTCACAACTGTTCCTAGTCATGTATGTGGACTAAGGTTTGTCAGATTGAACTTGAGGTACCTCACTGGTTAACTCCCCGTGTATCCGTTTTTTCAAACGATGGTGACATCGAAGATCATTTGTTATTCGAAAGTCACGAACGGGTATATGGTCTGTTCTATTTTTGGGAATGATCAGTTTTGTGTATTTATAAGAAATGAAATACGCTTAGTGATCCACTAAAAAGGTTCCTTAGTAAACCATTTTTGTAATTGTTCAGGAAACGAAACTAGTCATCACATATTAACCATAATTATTATGAATATCTAAGGAATAAGGCGGTATGTCAACGGGTACTTTGTGTGAAGACTAGGTTATCCATTAATATGCTCGCAAGACGTGGTTCTAAAGGCGATCTCATTGTTGTACCATTCTTGTCCTTAGAACTGGCTAATGTAGCTGTACTAAGTTTTGACTTGCCAAACTTGATTTTATGTTCTGGTGGCTTCTTAAAACCAGTTTCATACTTGAATCTCTCGTCGGCTCACATTTGTTAGTAGGTGTACATATCAACGTATGCCCATATCTCACTGAAACATCATTCGCAGTTGATCGCATCTCTTATTCCCACTAAATTTGCTCGGGATCAGCTCTTGTTAAGGCTTGTAAGTATTCCCCCCGCTCCCATGAAAGTAACACTTCAGTGCGAAACGTTTTTACCTCCACGTTATTCTTCTCACACTAGGGACGACCGAACGATGCTCAAGTTTTCCGATCACTTCACAAGAAGAAAAACTAACTACCCCGTTAATTCTAGTCGATGAACTCACGATCAGGACTACGCTCCAAGTTGGAATAGTAAATTCTTCAACCATTTAAGCCATCTCTTAGTTAAGGTTGAGTAGTGGAGACGTGTTATTGATACCTATGGAACACATCATAATTGATTCCAGTTCCCTCATTCACATGGAGCACTCCAACCAACCCATTTCGAAAGAATGATGTGCACTACTCATAGTCACTTACATGAAAGAAACTGTAGTATATTGCACGCTTTCGAAAGGAGCTGATTGGGAACGCGACAGCTACAATCGGTTGTGAATAACGTACAATTTATAACCAAAATTTCCCACTATAACCGATGTACACTTGTGGCTGAACTCCGGCCCAAATTCACATACAATGAAAGGCGAAACTGTTTAGTAGCCCTGATGTTACCTATCCTTTAATAAACTTGATATTTTCAGACTAGCAACAAAAATCCCCCACATCACGTGACTTACCTTCTGCGACGCCTATACAATCTATTTTCCACAAGGTCAAACGTGGTCTATATTTTAGTCCAATATTCAATTTGTCCATTAGCAAAAATGACAAAATGCAACCATTCGTAACAAATCGCTGGAACGTGACACACGGTGGGTGAACTACACTGAAGAATTTTTTTTTGTTCCTCTGGAGGCTACCTCCTTAGACAACAGGTTTCTAGGTGACTGACCGATTTTGACGTTTTCGTTTTGGCCAGTTACCTGAAATAGCCACTGAAATGGATTGCTGGCATAATATACTTTCGTTAATATTAACAACTGTTCACATCGCAACACAGTGTAGCAAAACAGCGTTGGGATTCTGTCCACGCTTCCCGTGAGCCTACCTTTTTGATGACGAGCATAAGAAGTAGATTTTGGGGCACAGTACGCGACAGATTGCAGGGAATCGATATTTTACGCAAAGTAACCATGATAAGTTTGACATCATCAGGATGGAAGACTGAGGTACTGTGGGCAGACAATCAGTAACTGCGATGTCTTTTTGACCTGCACCTTTCCCTCAGTTTGGTTGGCGACGTCATATTCTGACCCTGTGTGAGGTAAGTCATTGGATGCATGCATGTTGGAGTGGTCATGTAAATCTGACCAAACGCTGACAATTTTTTAAACACCTAATATATTCAATGTTCTTGGTAGGATTGAGAGTTTTGGTTTGGCCCCAAATAGTTGCGGACTAGCAGGAAGTAACCAAAAACATAGTTTCCTCATAAGGCCATAACTGGAATACTCTTTGCACTTGTTCAAAGCACCATCATAGCCTTCGAAATCTGTCAATTCGTGGCTACTGCTCACTGTTGCTCGAATCCCCATTCGGCGTCAAAAAAGCCCATTCTGAGCCGCAAAAACAAATTAGTAATAATTACGCAGCCGTTTTCCTTACCAGTACACCACCATAAACAAAAACTTTTGTGCCAAGTTCGAATGGCTAAACCGAGTACGTGCTCGGAAACCAGACATAGCCAAGATAAATCATCCTCTCGTGATCGAAATTGTTAAATGCGACGCGTGATGAATTGGCTGTCTATATTCACTTGCCCTCCATATACTTGATACCCTGTAAGAGTAATGATCAGAAATAATCCATGGTAAGTAACTAGAAACCCACTAGCTTACATTATCTTAAGCAAACCGTTAACTAGAAAGAACTAATACTCACAAGGAATTCATACTGAAATGAAGTGATTTTACCACTAACGTTCAACACCTACAAGCGATATTTAACTCACCGATGAGTCCACTAATTTCTCCATAGCGGTCTTTTCTTTGTGCACTCCACGAACATAATATGGTTACTGTGTAACTGGGTCAATACAGGATAGTTCCAGCTTCTGAAGTAGTTTCCTAACTTATCTGATGTTTAGACGGAGCACCAGGCAGTCAGACACAAAACTTGTATTCGGAGAGGCATTCCATTCATCCTGTTCCTAACAGACGAATTAGACTCTAGTTCCCCCCCTTATGTCTACCGTGTCATGAGGGAGTAGCGCTGACTAGTACGTCAACGATTTCATAGTGGCTACGACCAAATTCCTTCGATCGAAAAATTCGGAGATGAATGCGGCTGGATGTTCAAGAAGGAATATTCAGTCATGCTTAATCTATCGTCAACAAAGCTACGGTCAACGCGGATGTGTATTGCGAACTTGAAGACGAGTTCAATCCTGGTAGCAAAACGGACATACACTACTGAGAAGTTCTACTGGGTTGTGAACTAATATCCGGCTGATCATCTAAAAACAAAAGTTACTGCAAACCTGAGTGGTTTTTTCAACTAGGTTTTTACCTGTAGTTTGCCAAATTACTTTGTGCTATATTTAAAGAAGAACGTCAGGTCCAGAGGGCAGGTCATGTGTGAAGGTGATAAATCGATAACATTTTATTTTGACGTAAAATAATATGATTTTCTCTGTGTGGTATTTATCCAACAGCACGAATAAAATGTACTACACAGGATGTGCCTGATGTGGAACTTGTCCTTTCAATGCCTGGTCAACATGATCATTTATTTGTGGATAATGAAAGCCATCCAGAGTTCTCTACTCCTACACGACCAGTCACCTGATGAGCAAATCGAGTTAACGCTGACGTTCACGGAGAAAAATCGGTTACATCTTCGTTGTTATGTAAAAGGTGCGGATGTTAACTCCAGTCTAGTCTTGCTGAGTTGCCCGGTTGTGTCTACAGGTGTGTGTCTAGAAAATTGCATCATTCCTTGCCCAATTATTCGAGGTAAGTTTGGTTATTTCGGTTGTCCATCTTAGTAATTTGGTTCGGTTGCAAATTTTCACTAAGCGTCGCTGAACGGACTCAGTCCGTTCAGTGTGTTTCACAAGACCACAGATTCTGCAGACACAGTAATGACTTTTTTAATATCAGAACACTTTCTTCACCTAACAGTACGAATTGAGAACGTTTACTGTAGATAGGGTTTTATCACAAAAGATTACCGGAGGACGGTTGACCAACAATCAAAATATTTTCGTTACTAGTTAAGGTGAAATTGACGCAGACACTTTATTTCAACACACAATTTCAACGTACTTCATATTTCCACTATTAATCAGACCCTTATTGTGTTTTTTACTTAAGCCATCCAATTCTCCTTCATTGGCCTTCGATGACTGATTTTATGCTGTTAAGTTTGAACGCTGTAATACGGAAACATAGACGGTGGTGCCTGAAAACCTTCAGTGAAACGAAGATCGGGTCTGATCGATGGTTTATTCAGTAAAGAAACTTGTCTGTTCATCTTCAGCCTTTTAACTTTCTGGGTCGTATACATACTGCGGTTTGGTTGTGTAACTACAGCATGTTTACCAGCAAGCTGGCCTAAGAAAATCAAACAGAACGCTCCTGGATGTATGATACATATTTTGCTTTCTACGAAGAGACAGCAATTCAGACGCTTAAGCGATGAAGAAACTCCAAAAATTCCTCATCAGTTGTCTTCCCCAAACTAAGGGCAAAGTATGCTGAAAACAGTTCTCTTCTAAAGCCAATTTGAGTTCATTGGAGAAGACCACATTTAATTCCAGATCCCTCATGAAAATATGATTTTCTCTCCAACCTGAGAATGTTCCTTCGTTAATTTGGCAGCGACGAGATTTGGCGAATTTGAGGATAAATAAAATACCGGCGGGCTCTTCACGATCTTCTGAGCCTCAGTTTCCGAAAATGTCAACAATAGGTTTTCTTTAATAGTGTCTCTAGTTCACGTGTCAAACGTTACTGATTCTTTTGCGCAAAGTGTACCGTAACTACTCATTCTACTTTGCTTTCTCTAACACTAACTTAATAGAGCCATACTTAACTTAATCACCGTTTCTTCCCGATCTCTCCAGTGGTTAGTGGTTTCCTTACTTCAAAGAGTCGTCACAACAAAATTCCAAATCTTCTCCTGCTCATAATCCATTAGTTTAAACTAACCTGGGACAACAGGTGACAGTTTTAGAACAGATCTTTTTTTCAATGCTGTACATCGTTTTATTAACACTTCACTGATAGACTTTAACTTCCATTAAATCAACAAAACAAGTTACCCCACAGTTAGTGTTCCACTTATTCTAGAATCGGACAGACGTTGAGAAATTAGTTGATCTTTAGACTGCGAGGCAACTGTTTGTTGGCTATTTTTGTTGTCAATACTATATTATGAGACGAATAACACACAGTTGCTTTCAACCCGTCTCAGAAAAGCTAATCAAAAGTCCCATTAGTGTGCAAGAGCTGTAACAAACTGCAACCGTATTTTAATTCCTACTAACCGAGAGCACTCGCATTGTTCATGTGATAATGCATCGAACTATTCTATGGTGAGCTCTTGTTCGCAGTGTATAATGTAAAGTTCCTTGCTCCCTTAAAAAGCGAGATCGAAGTAAGTCTAAATCAGACACTACTCTTATTGTGCGACAGTGCACTGATTGACGCACACATGTTCGTTCCTTCAATCCGAATGGTAGTTCAGAATTGAAGGGTTATGAATCCAGGTTTAAGATACGTCCTCAACCCAAGTACTATTTGTAAGGAATCCTCGATGAGTCTCTCGAGTTGGCAGCTGCATCTTGACTGGACTGTGGGGTGGATTAACTGATAATGAACTCTTTTGCAATAAGTGTACAGGGGCCGGAAAGTCCAACGGCAATTCCGAACGATGCACCCTACTAATGTTATGTCAGAGTAGACGATAAGACCGCTATTCCACAGCGCTTTATTACCAACTTCGTTTGCCAGAAAGTTCAGGTGATCAACTGTGCAATACGTTTTGATTGTATCAAGTTCAGCGGGTCACCATCTCATCGAAATCAGAATTCCTTTTCAAATGAGGTTACAGTTGTCGCTGAGCTTCATTTATATATTA
Source organism: Paragonimus westermani (assembly GCA_008508345.1). Lineage (NCBI taxonomy): Eukaryota > Metazoa > Platyhelminthes > Trematoda > Plagiorchiida > Troglotrematidae > Paragonimus > Paragonimus westermani. Next base: position 9,634 of record QNGE01005558.1, read on the forward strand.
GATGTTCGGGAGAAAGGAAGGGTGAAATTATTGGCTCTAATATTTTATTCTTGTTGCGAAATTTTATCGGGTACCTTCAACAATGTTTTACATACTTGGAACGCTACTATTGAAACGGTCCTATTGTCACCCATCAAACAGCAACACACAATTAGAAAGAGTCCATTTTTTATAGCGATTATGGCAACTAATCCGAACACTTCCTATAAAGTCTCTTCAACTCTTCAGAAAATATCCCTTGCATCACGTCGTATGCTGAAGAACTTTACGTCAAAGGTGCACCATATCCTAGTACATAAAATCACCAATCAATCACGATATCCCTGAGAGAAAAATATTTGTGAAATGAGGAAATAAACACATCTGAGGTAACCTGCTAAAGTTACCACACCAAATGAACCGCATGAACTGTTACTGCCTGGATGTACCCAATCTGGAACTACCCAAACACAGTCTGTCGTAACTGCATAATCGCTAGTTGAATCCACGCACAAATTACGCGCATATATTCGGGATGGCAAAATCATTGTTGAGATAGTTTGATCATGCCGAACGTTGTGTTAGGACAAGAGCACTCTGAACCGCTCACTATTGACGTTATCCAGCTGTTTTCTGTTAGATACTGCATTGCGCTGTTGTACAGTTGATGAGCAGTGGATGCGTTTGGGCCCCATTCTTTTCTTTCTGACATCAAAACGTCCATTTTACCATCAGACTTTCAACAGATATGTCCACGAAATGTTTTGACTTAGCAATCGCTGTTCATTCCAACTTATTGTGGCAGTTCATATTGACCTACTTTTCATCAGCCATCAGTTAAAGTTATGTTTGGTTTGTTATTTTTTACTGTTTGTTATCTGTCACACGGTAGCCACTGTGTGATACGTTAATGTGTTGGAAGAACAAGTTCGTTAGGTGTCCGTTAATCATGACCTAAGTGGTCAAAGTTACGATGTGGAGTAAATTTTCCAAAAAAGGCAATAACCACCCAAAGCAAACAGGCTCAGTGTTTCAAGTTCGCATCGAGTATTTCGTTTCATTATCGATACAAGTCTTAGTAGTACCGACCGGTAAAATTGCAATCTTTTCCTGTCCATCTGTTTGGATTAAATGGTTCTTATACACTTTGAAAAGTGGTGCACGCACGCCTCGCTCGGCGTTCACGATTTTTGAGGAGAATCATCCGTTTTTCTGTATAGGACGACTCATTTTAATGAACAGTACTCTCTATTTAAAATTGTAGGCCTGTGATACTGTTGAATGAGTCGAGCATTTTTTCTAATATTCAGCATCTTTCATATCTAACCGACTCATTTCTGTCAGACCGAATCGACTGTAACGTAATATATTCCATGGTAAACATGTGTGAATCACATAGGATCACCAAAAACATCCTGTTTTCCTTTTTCGTGTAAGCACAATCCCTAGCCTTGGGGCGCTTCGTGGGAACGTTAGATGGTAGCTGGGTAGGAATGTTACAATGGATACTGGGTGGTGTACTCGGTTAGACAGAGCAGTTGACAGAACTGAACATGCACGATTCACATCTGCGTCTTATCACACATTTAATTTGAAGGGCTTAATAAATAAGGATTTATTTAGAGTGAGTAAATCAGTTCGGTAATTGCATATGATTCGTCTAGTCATCAAGTCTCAGTCGACCACCTCGTACGTTCTCTATTTGTTAGAGTTGCACAATACATTTCTATTAGTCTGGGCATGCTCACTGACGTAAAACGTTTGCTTTATAGTTGCTCCGAGTAAAGAACGGGAGTTGATGAATCAGGATCTCATATTGGGGCACGTGAAACTTCCAGTACCAACCAATAGTCCGTTTGCAAACTACTATTTGTTTGATTAGAGGAAGTTAACTAATTTTTTGTCATTAATGATTCAAGCCCTAAGAGATACTTTGAGGAATTCTACCACATATTCCAACATGTTCGTGTCCTTGTTTACCAGAACTGCTTTATGTAGTCTTTGCTGTCATGTCACCCTGATAACAGCTTCATTTGGCCAGCCGAAACTTCTGGCTTCAACTTAACAAATCAACTGAGATGTTTCATCCCCACATTATAGAATTTTGGACACTATTGCATCTGAGATTAACGCCGTCGAGGAATGTTAGTAGCAGAAGCGAGGGTTTATTGAGTCTTTCAACCGTTTGCAGTGAAATCGTGGTCTTCAACAGTGGCGGACCAGTTATGTGTTACAATTTAGCGAAACAAAATTGCCCGTCTCTTGTGGACAAATTCATACATTCGGAATACTGTTTTTGGTCATCGGAGGCCAGTGAAAATGTGCAAACTGGTTCAAAAAATAATTAGCCAAAGGATTATCTACATTTGAACGCAGCTTCACAACCAATTACTATTGAGCAGCGCACTTGCATAAAGTGTAGCGACTTCACGATCCACTCGACCATCCTTGCCAGCTTTGTCTGTTTTCGGCCTCTGAGTAAGTTTTACGCGGAAACGTGATAACCCCACATGTTTAACATCATGTCATTTGATTAAACATATTCACGTGGGTGTCGTGGTCTGCCAGTTTGCTTCTAACTAATGGTCACATTAAGTTAACTTCGTAACTCAACTAGCGGGCAGTTGTTCAACCACAATGTTGGCGGCTTCCGAGCCACGCATCTGCGAGTGTATATGCAAGAAGACGCCCGCAACAAGAGATAGGATGCAGGTATAAAAAGGGACCCAGTTGTGAAAATAGTTGGGAACAATCACGGCTAGTCAGTAAATGGTATGAAATAGACATGGCCTATATCTTCTTAGGTATTCAAAGGTTGACACATGAATTTGTCCTAAAGGTTTGTTTATTTTCATCTAATTCTACAGGTAGCCCCAATTGTTCCGTCAATGCCTTTAGTCCAATCGACTCATGCAAATATGAGTTAATATCGGATAGACATGTCAAACTGGAATACCAAATCGCGCTTAATCCATTGACAATGCCAGGGGATTGGAGATGTATGTTTCGTGGCAGGAGGTCCAACTCTGTGTATCTAGAATATAAGTTGCCACAGAACACTCAAGAACCATTGCACAATCCTCAAAAAACAATAACGTCTCTTGCTGTACAAGGTGTGACATTGGAATCGGTATTGAAATCGAATCGGACCAAGCGCTTTGATCTCCGTGAGTGACGTAAAAAGTGGTGTCATCGCTTTTCTTTTAAACATGCATTTAATTCTCATTCATGTCATTCGAAAAAAAGTTTCTCGCATATGAGTGGGGACCACTCTTGGAGCACTGAGTTTCTAGAGAAATGTTATGTTCACTTTCGACTTAATATCTGTCGGATATCTATGCAGTCAGATCACTTCTGGACACAGAAGATAGGGATAACAGTCGCACGTCAACTGGTACATTTTTATGAATACTGCCGACAAGGTGACCGCAAGAATTTTACCCTCACTCTTTATTAAATCCCTAAATACGTGCTCATACAACACAGTTGTCATTGAATTTCCTGCACCCTTTCATTTTAAACTGCGATACACGATAAGGATGAATTTGAAGTTGCTACATCCTTTTACCGAGATGTTGTCACTTAATTGCTATGTACAAAATTCCCCATTCTCATAACCCCTTTTTCGATATTAACTCGTCATGGACATTTCATCTTTACGGTTTAATACTGTAACAATAAAGGAACACAGATGAAAATCATAGCTGATTTACTGATCGTCCACTATTACGAGCTAATATGACATATGATGTACGTGCAACTGGATAGAGTAAACTTATGTAAAGCACTTTTGGTTTCAGCGAACAGAACTGTTTCGATCAATAATCATCTTATACTGGTACAATTATATATCAAATCAAGTAACCATAAAGGAAGTTATTGATAAGAAATGGTACAAAGGTAAGGCGACTGGGTAGAACACAATCACAACTTGGTTGTGGTTTTGCTCACAAGGTCACTGTCAATTAGGGTGAGTTGGGAGAGACGGGATCAAATTGCCTCGTGAGCTGAGTGTACGTGTTTGGCCATGGTCTCCCCAAAGTGTGAACAAACTGTTTTTGAACACACAAATCCGGTTGACGTAATCGGATTACGACCGCCTCCGCTATGTACAGAATGCGCCAATTGATCTGTCGTGAAGCGGCGGTCGGGGCACGGTAGATAATGTGAAATGCCCTATCCGTGTCAATATGTCCGTCACGTTCAACCAGGTGGGCCAGAATGAATGAGTTAATGTTCATTGTTAGTCCGGAGAAGCCACATTGGGCAGTGTTCACGAACTATCTCCAATAAACACCTGGTGATGGGACCAATATATGTTGAATCACAGGGACAGTCACCTGAATAAAACAAATATGAGGCTTCACTCTCAGGTATATTATCTTTCAGTAAACTTAGATGACGTTTTGTGTTCACCTCCATTTGCTATTTTCGAAAAGATGCTGCATTTGCTTGGTTGGCCTAGCCTACTGTTGATAACTAGCGGAAGACGAACTGTTGATTGCTAGTTCTCCCACTTAGTTTCCAGTCTAGCGCCGGTTAAATGACAGGGAAAAGTGTTGCACAAGATACTATAGATCAGTTTCAGTGTAGACACTCGAAACGTACACGGCCACCAGTCCAGCGGTTGTCCATTAAACCCAGTCAAAAGTCTTATGTTTAATAACCCCCTTTTAACGGAGAGAAGTAACATGGCGGGCGAACTGTTTTACATTCATTACCTCCTGCTTTGATCCGCCCGACCAAACTGATCGATTGACATGTGTTAACACTTGCTGAATCATGCACATGATTGGTTGCTTTGTCATATGCTGTTGTGTAACCAACAATCGTTTAACGCGTTGGTTCATTCACATGCTTGTTCACTTTCGCGCTTGCGACTGTCAATACAGTACTCGTTTTCTCAGTGTCGTTTTGCCGCACCAGTAAACAACAAAAAGTGAATGTGGTCGCCACATTTTTTAAGAATATTATCGAACATATCAGTCACCTAACGTCTGGCACATAAGAGCGAACGCGTTATAATAATCTTAATTCCGACGTAAAAGTTATCAGACAGCTGACAAAAACAGACGAATTGCGTTTCGTCACTTACGTTAGTGTCAAATAAAAACTCGTGAAACACAACGCGGTAGTAATTTGGACCGCACACCTTCATTTTTGTGAAATCACATATGATATTCCGACCATTACGGAGACGGTCGGAACTTGGTCACACTGTTCGCAGCTGTGTACTCAGAAGTATGTTTGGGTCCATTGGTTAACATGGCTCTTAGCAGACCAATTAATATCCCCGAAGGTCAACTGGGTCCCTTATCTACCCTATCGTCCAGTGGTTTTCGATGTAATTATACGACAGAATTCTTGTGACTGACTGTATGACTGGTGAATACTGAAAACCGACTTTTCGTCATACCACAATCCGATTCTGGTGAGCAAACGCTTAACAGTCTGAGATAAAACGAACTTCGCTCTCCGAACGAGGGGTTGCACTATCTAAAAGCATTAACAAGAACGAAACTAGACTCCGTTGCCACATTTTGAAGAGGGCTAGCCGAAAGGCTCATCTGAATGCTAGAGTTATAAGCAAGTTTGAATAGTGTTCACTTTGCAATAATTTCAATCTGCGAACTTTTATAAAGTGTGTTGTAATGTCTATCTCAGCCGAAATGTACGCAAAGCTCGGTAGTGAACTTCCGTGTCGCACTGTGGAGGGTCGTTCGATAAATCTTGGTAGAGAAGCATTTGGTCAGCAACTCTAATGAGGCTCATGGTCTTGTGAGATAATGCCACTTGAAGCTGGATCAAAAGTTTAGAGATATGAACAAAATAAGGAACGTTTTCCCAATCCCAACTAGATCGCTTATTACCACTGACAACTGCCTCGTAGAAAAATTTGCAATTCTTTGTCAACGAGAAGAATTAATGAGTACAGAGTGGCGTTTCACGATGGTTGTAACATGACTGAGAAAAATTTATTTCACTGGCGACTGGGTAGTACACATCCCGCCAAATTTTCCATGTCGCTATGTTTAAATAACTTCGACTTCCTTACGACCTTTCTAAGAACGCAAGGATGACAACCCTGATTTTTCAAGAGTGGTTGAGTGGTATAAAGAGAAGAATGAGAGTCCGACGATAGATTGAGCGGTATAGACTAGTGAGTTATTCCTTATGCATTACTTGTTCTGGCTGTTATGAGATGTACGCACATATTTGGTCCGCTGGAAACAGACACGGCCCTATTTACACACTTAGTGATAGTGAATTATGAACTTAACTAAGGCAAGCTGTTTGCATACATGTATACATGGTTGTTAACATTCATGACTGGATTATGCTGCCGCCGATCAGAAGCGGAGGGCGCTTGCTTCTAAAACACTGTGATCAGCTTTAACTGAGTAGCTGAGTGTGTTTACGTGCCACATAACCTTAAAGTGATAAGAACAGGGTGAGCATGAGTTAGTAAGAAACTTCGAAGTACAGCCCTTCCAGGCCGTTTGAAAAGCTGATAGGCCAGGAGGAATTTATTTCAATTTCAGATAGAACGATAAAGATGAAATTTCGAAGAAAGTTATTGTTCAGTCTAAGACACCCAAATATTACGGAAGCACAATGCATGATATCACGGTCCTCCTCATTAAGACCTTATGATGATAACCATCCCTCAGTTCAGAATTACAGAGTAAACGTTTATATCGTAAGATCACCATCTAATTTAGAGCTGTGTATGCAACAGTTCTTTGGAGCCTGTCAGTTTTTCGTGCAGAGCACGTTGTGCCCCCTGAACTAACCGAGTACCCAATGCTACCTTAGAAGATGGAAGAGAAAAATCTCAGAGATGACAGACAGGAAAGTTCCACCAGATAAAGCTAGGGGTATGCATTTCTGTCCTCCTTCTTCAGAATACAGGTATGCCGGTTCGATCTGTCCTTTGTAGGTTTGTCAAAATAATTTGTGGTAACATCATTGCGTAGCATAAATCCTCTTTAGCCAACCTTTTATAGGCAACCGATATCCCGGTCAAGGTAAGGGGAAACAAACAATGTGGTTTGCTTCTTGAGCATATCACGCTTCTAGGCAGCAATTCGTCATACTCTGTCTTTATCTTTCAGACATTACGAAAGTGAAAAACGATATAACCATTCTGCACGGAAGTATACTCACTAAACGTTTTATGTGGTCCTAAGAAGCCTCAACGAGAATAAGCATAACGAACACATTTGGAAAGATTATTACTCAAGTTTGTTCTAAACCGTCAGCTTCCATTCACATCTATTTCAAGGTAGAAATTTGTAAGGTAGCACTGTTGTACGAACCGCTTGCAATAAAACTGCACTAGAATATAAAAAAGGTAGACAAATAGCATTAGTTAGGCCGCTTTCAAAATTCATGGACATGTCCTGAACACGGTCAGGTGTCTCAATATTTTGTGTGGTTTTGATGTTTCATGTAAGAAAATAATTTCGCGAACTAACTACTTGCATGCAAATCCTAGTACATTTGTGACCTTTGAACTGCGCCAAGTTAGTACTTCGTAGATGTAACTCAAAAAATTACAACTAGCCAAATGATCATATCCCTGGATTGTCCACGTCCAAATATTTAATCTCGATTGTGAGAACGGGGCTGATAAAAGTCTAATTATTCTATACAGATATGGTAAATCTACGATGTATCTATAAAATTAAAAAGCAACTTATGAAGTGTTACACAAGAAAACATTTGCTACAGTTACTTTCCTCGTATTCTTGACCATGAACTTGCGTTCACAGAACTATTAACTAACACTTTCGCTTCATTGGTTTAACAAATTCGTGAACATTTACACTTCGGAACCCCCATTAACTACCGGAGTATGTATATTCACTGCTTGACTGTAATGTACTGTACATCAGGGAAGTTCAAAGATTTGTATGGAGGAGATATGTAATCAAAATGTGGGAAAGTTTGAGATCTCTGAATGCTCGCAAACAACCCACTGTAAATCCTACATTGGAATTTATTGTGGATTATTTCGTATCTTGGTTTCAACAATAACCGAAGAGTGAGTAGATAGTTGTTCTGGCGGGTCATCATATTAAAATTACAAAGGCTTGAAACTGAGCTCAAGATCCACGAGAAGGTTTGAGGTTGCTAAGCCGTCACAGAAGGACAGTCCAGATACTTATACACTAAATCATGGGCACGCTAGAACCTGAATTGCATGAAGTTAGGTGAATTATTCTTTTGCTTTCCTGGCTTCTTTTTCTCATTGGGCAGAATCGCTCAAAAATTTCATCTAGCCGATGTGCAATCACAAAGCCTGCTACGATGATTGACAAAAATAATCAAACGAAACGTTATTTTCTAGAAATGGACTATCTGAACGGCCTAAAATTGCAATCTTTCTCGATAAATATAGACCAAAGGCTAGTCAGAATCATTCTAAATTATCTTACCCAGCTAACTTCCATAAAAATATTTTTATATCGCTTTTGCAATATACAATCGGATAATATATTATTAAAGTAAATTTTATATCCAGTAGGGCTTTTTCCGGTCTCAGACTGATCAGGCTACATGAACAATATGTCCATTCTATATTGGGGTTTGCAGTTCTGGTGGTTTTAATGTCAACCGATCAGCCCGATTCTTGGGTATTTCTTGGCTATCAACACTGTAGATGGTTCGTTTAAAATCATTCGTAAATATTTTTCATGAAGGTTTACGAGATACCCCCTAGAAGACTGAGAAAACACTGTGCTTCCTGTTGAAAATTCGAACAGTGACTTTTGATTCTGCTGGCAGCAGCTTCAAGTTGGTTCTTGTTACTGCTTTCATGACCTGCTTAGACAGTCGTAACATTGCACTTCATCCGTAATCAACACATCTGCATATCAGTAGATCACATACGCCACATTCACTTTATCAGATTTTGCTCAACTCCAAAGTGTAAACGTTCACAAATGTTGTAGGATTTATGAAGTTTCACCTGACCGGATAGAAATTATACACGGTTTGTCTTGAATCTTGCAGTGTGTAATTCATTTGTCTTATTCGACTGTAGAGTCAATCAGCTAAGCAATTGCAGTTTGTACGTTGCAATATTTAGCGTCTGCTCCAAAACCAGTCGGCTTTGGCCTCTTCAAAACACCAGATGTTTTTAAGTTTGTTTTTTCTGTACGACTTTTCCTTCAAGCCATTTTTTGGCAACGATATCCATAGACCTGACACAGTGAGACAGCACTGCAGAAACCGGTTCACCAGAAAGAATTCCAACCCTATTTTCTCAAAATATACTTCTTAATTCTGACGAATGTTAGCACATTCAATGCTTATCCACTCTGAGTTTATTACCAATACTTCAAACCTTTACACGAAAATAATCCTAGCCTTTTGTTCCAATGGTATTGTGGTAAAAATACCAAATTGGTGAAGTAAGCAACGTTCAAAACTGGTCGCAGATTTCGCATCTTCATGGACACAAAGACAGCCCATTTTCAAATTAAATAAAATAGTTTAGTTTGCCTCTTACTAAACACCGTCAGTAGTAATTATCTTCCATGCGAAAGGGACTGACTGAAAAGCCAGTCAGGGCATCTGGTTGTACTTAGTTGTGGTTGGTTTTCAGCCTAGGTAACCAAACATCTATACTACCTGCAAACATAAAAACACTTCCAGGGTTCGTTGTTTTTTAACCCAGCTAATGTCAGTCCAAAATGATCCTCAGATTAATGTATTATGTTCAAGCGAAATAAAACTCACATGGTCTGGTCATGGATAACATTCCTCTGCCACGTGTTTACCAACTCCCCTGAAAATCTTAGGAAACGTCTACTTCTATTGAACTATTTAAAAAAAAACGCATTATGATTTGAGTCCAGTGCTGTTTAACCCATTGTTTATACCCTTTTAGTAGTAGGTTGCAACAATCTTGTATCAAAGCAAGAAGCTTCGAGTGGTACGATAACACCTTTTGCATGATTTCTAAACATATATGTACTGGTGTGTCACGCGTTGTTGAGTTAACACTAGTTGTCTTACAATATTATTTCCTGAAAAATAAATGAATTTCATGTGACCCCATCTTAAAACTGTCTTTGACTGCCCATCATCCTCGGGAAAAAATAACTAAAACTGCGTCTATCGATCCATTTAATTAGTGTCACAGTACTTCTAATAAAATTCATTGCCAAAAACGTAGTTCACGTTGGTCCTTATACGAACTAGAGAATGTTGAAAAGTCACAAAAACGCAGTAGACGGTGAAAAAATTGTGCACTACACATTTCGGAGTCAAATTCTTACTCGAGAATTTGCCCAGTTAGCTGTGAAACGCTATTAACTCGAAACGTTTTCACTTCACTCTTCCATTTTCGACAAACTGTTGTATTAGTACTGTACGACCTTCCACGAAGACGTTTAGCAACGCGTAGCGATAACTCACTGATCCCAAATATTCAAAACAAGATTGGGTCGGTGCTAATGAACACATTATCAAGTGAGTAGTTAGACAATTTGCTGTTGGACGGGCTAGAGATGAACCAGCATCACATAACACAACATTCATACCCAAAAGATTTCCTCCGAACAGTCAACAGGTTCGAAACATTAGAGGCGAGCAGGGCTCCAAAAAGAAGGTGCGCACACCACTCAAGTAAAGTACAAAAACCGGTAACTGCCTATTCGCACAACTATCACATTGACGCGATAAAACAAAATTGTCTAGGTCGAGGTCCAATTAACGTTCAGAAACAGGGGAGGTTGAGTGTGCAGGGATAAACACTTAGGGGGATGGGGTTGGGTCGGATTCTCACATTATTTTACTTCAAAAGTCGACCAGATTATTGCGCAATCTATTTCCCCCATAATATCCTTGAAAGACTCAGCCCCAGTCATACTGTGTCTGACCCGACAAAATAAGCATCTTGTTGCATGATAGTACCTCATCAGTAGTCTTCGTAGAATTGTGACCGAGCAGTCCCGTTGGTATGAAACATTAACACGGTTATTCTCCTTAAAAAAATTTTCGCGATTTAATTTTTATGGTCAGTAAAAAAATGAAATTCTGGTTTTCTATTCCAAAACAGCTTGGATATGGTTTTACTTTAAATTGTCCATCATATACGGTTTATACTCAACTATATGATATCCCAAAAGACGATTCAAATTTATCACTAAAACATTTAAAAGTTAGTTCAACTACTCTAACGAAATTGGTGCAACAGTGCACGTTTTGTTCTGTAACGAGTTCAAACCGAAGCAGTTATAAAGTCATTTTCACGTAGTTTATATCCACTTCCATATCTCATAACAAACACTAAGATATTTGGAGCGGTAATTTATATTTCAGTAAAACTGGGTGTCGTGCAAAAACTTGTGTAAAAACCTCTACCCATTATGTGCAAGGCGAGGTTACGTTTCCACATTTAAGAAGACTTTACACACCATGATCACTTTGACACCAAAGTTCGAATTTATCATGTTACGTTCGCGATGGGAAGCTCATAAATACGTTTGGTACATGGTTTGGCTCTTTTTTCCCCGAAATTTATAATGCACATATATTAAGTGTACAATGAGTGTAAGTGCGTATAATGTCGAACTACCGCGATCGACATTTTCACTGTGGCATATTGACTTACTTCTAAACGGTTGAGTAGCAGGGAATATTTATTTGTGAAAATCAACCAGCCAGCATCACTAATCCCAGCTCCCATGTACCCAATGGCTCCACCAGTCTCTGACAATAAGAGACATTCTAATCGTAACACGGCCAGGACTAGAACTCTGACCGTGCTCTCATAAGAAACCTGTGTTGGCCACTGCGTCAATGACCAAAAACTAGTCATGACTCAGTCATCATATGTGAAGACCGAGACATCCGCTTGTCAGCAATGCTGTGGTCGCCAGATCGCCTTGAGAGTAGACAGTAATTGTCCTGCACTCCCACTCGATGACCCCGCGACTGGGAAATGCCTCCAAGTNTTTTGAAGTCATCATTGTGGCAAACATGCATTAGTGATGAGCCCTATTAAAGGCGAAACTGGAATCTTGCACTTCCTTACTAGGGCAACTGAGTGAAATGTTTGAGAGAATGCAAATCTACAATCAGTTGTAAGAGATATTCACTTATCACTTCGAAACTTCGCTAAACTTTCTGAAAATCATCTAATCCGGATTGTTTACTTTATGTTTCGTCACTTTGATCTCCACTCCATTCTCCATTCCCGTCTCTCAGTATGTCGTTAGAAAATACGGGCATCAGAACTAGCAAATAAGGATATAAATTTTGTGCAGTTCACGTTTGCATCGATGTTTACCTCGTACTTTTTGATCAGCTTGAAGCAAGTTGCCTTGGTGGATTTATTCCCTTCGAATAACTGCGAAATAAATTATATTCGTGATAAATCTCGACATTTTTAGTCATTTTGTCACGTAGCTCCCGAGGGTTTCATTTCGTAAAAGTCACCCAAGTGGATGCTTTCCATGAGCCACCCAAGAATGGATTTAATGCTATAGTCTACAAATATCATACTAATCCCTCCAAAAATACTCTTTTTCGAGTGAACTATTGAGTTTTGATGTAGAAGGGTTGCACAGTGCAACTCTTGTGCATGTCTGCGTTGTAATTCACGCGGTCTTCAGAGACAGAGCTGCACACATTGTTCTGATGATCAGCGTTTACAAAGTGATCAGAAGAAACATTGCTGTACAGCTAAATCACTCACTTAAAATGCTGAAGGACAAATCGTACTGAAAAAATTTCAACTCACAAAGTTCTGAGAAGCCACAGTGAATTTTCACGAGTGATTGAGAAATTTCGAATATTTTACAGGAGACAGTCCATCGATTTATAATCTTTTATGACTTAAAGGTGAGAAAAAACAGGCGAAATGATTCTATTCTTTGTCATTCATTTGTCCGCTCAACCCCGTGACACAAATCCAAAACAAGTGAATAGACACAAAACAACCAAGAAAATGAATATCATTGTTTATAAAAAGCTCAGACCATTATAGCTGCAAGCATCAGAGCAGGAGTGAAATAACTATTGGAAATATTTGGACACACTGCGTAGAATCTTATCTGGTGGGTAACAAGGCTTGAATGAACTTGTGTGGTGAGGACGGGCGAATGAACTGCAAAACACAAGCCACCATACAGTGGTCAGGTATCAACACCTAATTAGATATTAAAGTAACGCGGAAGAAAAAGAGAAACACTGAAGGGCGATTTGACATGAAACGTTTTTTTCCATGTGTTGATTTTTCGGCTAAAAATCTTTGACTCTTCTATGTCCTTGGCTCACGACGAATGGTGGTGTAACTAGGATTTGAGGGCGAGGATCCGTTGGCCGCAACCGTTTGAGGGTTGGGAAGTTCAGAGTTTCCTGGAGAATCTCAAAGACTTGGCCGCGATGGTCGGAGTTAAGACCGACAGGGCGAAACTGGCAGTCCTGCCGACTACCAGAAAGCAAGGCGGTGGTTCAAGATCTCCCAGCTTGTCTCAGAATGCGACGTTGTCCCTTTCATTTTGTTACTGCAGACAGCGTTGTCAAAAGCCCTGCCATAATTGAACCAGTATTCAGAACAACACACGATGACTGATCAGTTCTTAAAAGGAACACCACCAACAGTCCGGGATCACCTTTTGGTGGCTCACATTGCACTTCGAATGATTATGGAACAGTTGGCCGGTGTGACTCGACAATTGCTAGCAGAAAGCTCCCCAACGGTCAACGAGTTGGAGTCAAGTGAGCTAACTAAACTAGATGGCATTCGAAGTGCAGTGAGAAACTCGAATTAAAAATTGGCGGCTTTGGAGGTGAAGGGGAAGGAGAACCATAGCGACGTCTGCTACTAATGCGGAAGACGTGGGCACTGGCGAAGGTTTTGCTCCCTCGGTAAGAAAGATCATACTTATATGAACGTCCGTTGATTGTTTTTTGTTTGAAAGGGAAAATCTGGCGATAGGCGCGATCGACAAGACGGCATGTGAAGCTGGGGTAGAAATCATTGGTGGTTCGGAATGCTGCTCGATTAACACGGGGGCAACGAGTTCATTGGTTGGGTCAAGACCAGGGAAGTTAGTTCGGCCGTGTGCGCCGGCCGTATGACATATCAGTGGATTTGCCTTCAAAGTTAGTTGCCCGGCTAGATATGATATCCGAATGGGTGATTACTTAGTCAAACAGCTTTTCGTCATTTCCCCCTGACGCACTTAAAACCGTACTGGCAGCTGATTTTCCTGATCACATTTAAGCCAAAACTGATCCGAAACACGATAAACCAGTACCGAATTATGGATTGGTTTCAATAACCAGAAGGCATAAATCACAGCTTATATAAAGTGAAACGCGCTCACCCAGATCCATACCAACCTTTGACAACCGATTGCTGAATGATGTAGTACGCAAATTCCAAAGATTGCTGGCCACGAATTAAGGCCCCTGTAACTGGACTGCACATGAAATCCCGATAGAGCTAAGGCAAATTCGAACACTCGTTCCCAGAACTTCAATACACATGCGGCAGAAAAGAAGAAATCAGAGAGGAATCTGACAGCCCGTTGAATTCTCCCATCTCAGTGTTATGGAGGCCGGATTGTAAATTTCGGTTTTCTGTTTATTTTAGACGATTCAGTGAGATTACACTCAATTAAGTGGTAACGGTCTCAGCGAAGACAGAGATTTCCGGTGAGCTACCGAACGCCAGCATATTCACAGTGTTGGGATCGCGATACGGATATTTTTATGTTCCAATCGAACAACCGGACCGAGAAGAAACGGTCTTTGATTCGGGAAAAAATCAATACGGCTTTAAACGTCTGCCGTTCGGATCGTCAAACGCTCCTTTCCCGTTCACGCGACCGCTGAAGGTGCTGGACGGATTGAACAATACTGTCGTCTATGGAGACGATATCGTTATTTACAGCGCCAGCATATCAAAACATATGGTACACGTTCTGGCTGTGCTGCCAGAGCTTGAACAAGCCGGCCTATAGATCAGTAGTCCAAAGTCGGAACTGGAGAAACAGGCTGTGGTACTTCTCTACCACAAGGTTAGTCAGGGTGACATCCAACCACCGCCTAAGAAGCTGACGATGATTAAGACTGATTCGGTGCCAGCATCGCAGATGACGTCGTGACAGTTTTTGGTCGCGCCGTGTTTTGCTGCTGCCGCATCAAATACTGCAGATCTCGCAGGCCCAATATACGAAATAATTAAGAAGAATTGCTGATTCCACCGGTAAGAAAGAGACATTCAAGCGTTTATAAAGATCTAACACCTGATGAAGGAGTGACAGTTGACCTTGAAATTATCGATGACTGGATAGTGCCTCGTTGTCACCACGAATACGAGTAATGTTGGAACCAGAGCTTTACTGAAGCAGGGAGGCAGCATTGTGGAATAAGCCACTGGGGTACTAACTTCTGTTGAATAAATCCATCCAACGACAGAAAAGGAGTTTTTTGATAGTTTGGGCTTTGAAGTAGTAGCTCATACTTGCTTCACCGACGTTTTCACGGGGAGACCGACCGCATGCTGCTGGAGTTGGTTAATTCGACGAAGGACCTCCGAGGAAAGCTGATTCGCTGGGCGTTACGACTATAGGATTACGAATTTGCGACTCACCGTTTGTCTGGAAAAGAGAACCATGTTCCTTACCTACTTCCCGAGCTCAACTCATGAGTGAAGTTCACAAGTCCATCATCCGGTTTGGCAGTAGTGCATAGGAATAAGGTCCCAGGAAGTTGCAAGCAGCACAGAGGACGTGTACACCGATCCCTGAAGAGACTGACGAACTTCTATTGGGAGAACAATCACCAGAATACGAGGAAATTCCGAAGAAGCCCTTAAAATACATTGGCCAGAGTTGCGGTTGATTAGTGCTCAAAGTTTAGTGCGCGAATTGTTACAGACCGTAAATGTGTCTGCTTCACCGGCAAAGTTTGGGGCGACAAGTTTAAAGAAGTACTGTCAGTTGGTTCATGCGGGTTGTCCTCGAGCTTACGAATCCTGAAGCAAAGAGCCTACTGTATGGGACCGCGGGTTGATGTTAGTAATTGCCTTGGGGTTTCCGGAAATGTCTACTCCTGAATGGCATTAACCACTCTAGTCAATACCCTACACAACCAATCACCGGTGAGTGAAACTGGAGATTTGTAGTCGTTGGATGTGATCAGCCCCTTTCCATCAAACACTCCCGGAACCACTAAGTTGCAGTCATGACTGAACATCTCACAAGATGGAACGTAGTAACTGCTACACTTGATCTGCGTGCAAGCAACGTATATACGATGGGCGGTGTTGGCACATGTCGAAGCAAATTACGCAACACTGCAAGGTATATTGACTCATCACAGCCCCTGCTGCGTAAGTGACTAGATTGGGAACTGGTTGAACCGCTTGCACATCAATAAAATTTGCACAATATCATACCGTCCTCAATAGAAGGAATTCAGATAAACAAACACTCGTACAATCAAAGAGTGGTTAGTGGTAAAAAAGAGGGGGCTCAGAGGAGACGTCAACATTAATTCTGTGATCCCACCGCCTGTCACTAAGAGGATCAAAGACGAAGTCACCATTGGAGCTAGTCTACGGGAGATTACGACGCCTACCAGCTGACCAGGGAATGAGCCTATAAGGAGACCGAAGAAGGAGCATGCATGAGTTAGCAGAAGCTCAGAAGTTGACCAAACAGAACAAGATGGACACATAAGAGGCTTCCAGGTAGCAGTTGACTGCAAAGTTACAGGGCGGGTGTGCTGTGTTTGAACCTGGTTCGGCGATAAAGTACAATGATTGATTAAATCTAGGGACAAAAGGACCCCGTTTCAGGAAGTTTCTGACAAGGTAGAAGGATCGCATATAGTAGCACGACGTCGCGGCCCGGGCCATTTGATTAAAAATGAGGAGTATCATTATCGAGTTCACGGAAGTCAGCCTTGTAAATGGTGTAACAAGCTGATAAGAGAGAAATGCACACTAGGCAAGCCAACAACATCAAGGCCGATACCCAAATCACAGAGAAAACGAAGACAGCCGGACCGAATTTTGCTACAGCTGGGAAAATTCTTGCTGGAGAAGTGTTGTAAGCCAAGCGTGAACAAATCTGGGTATTTATGTAACAGGGGAAAACGCAAACAGAAAAACTGAAGTGCATTGTGGCAGGAAATTTTTTTCACCCGCGAACTTGACATTGACAGTCGTAACAAACGTGACTTTAGTGAATCAATGTTATATGCAAGTTAGTATGTTTGTCTGTTGTTGCATTAAAGCATAGATTCCGATTGTTGATTCTCCGCATAACGAATCCTTGCGTCACCTGCATTCTTCGCTCGCAGCATCAACTTCAAGTACCAAGTCACATGTGACTACGTGAGCGATTCCGGTTGCTACAGATTCATGGCTTTTAAAAGCCGATATCCTAGCGACCATTGAAACAAAGCTTCCACTAACTGAAAGTGATTATTTTCTGATTGATAGGTATTCAAATTTTCTTCAACTATATCCCTCACAAGACTACTTTGTCGGAAAGAAATTCCATTTTTCCACCCTCTATCCCCACAATAGTATTCAGCGCCAATTTTGTCAATTTCATACCGCACTGCCAAGTTCAGTTTAAGGATTTCTTCATTCACTCTACACATTTTAATAATTTGATTTTCTTCCCTACTACAGTGCCCTTGTTGTTGAAGTATATTTGGCATAATCCGTAAGTATAGTGTAGATTGTTTCTTTGGTGTGAACGAGCTCAGATTTACAGCCTCAATATCTTAAACTTGATTAATCCTACCAGACCAGGCACTGATGTAACCATAATAATATGTTTGAGCTCAGCAAAAAAACGAATCAACTTGTCAGCCAATATTCAAAGCCTGCTTGATACCCTTTCCTATCAGAAGATGTGTTTTGTGTGACGAAAGTTGAATCCATGGATACTGATTATAACTTGCAACATACAATTAGTTCACAAGGTGTTTGACTTTTTCAAGCAAATTTCAACTCCTATCTGAACAACGAGGTCCCGTCCTACATGTTGAATAAAAGTGTGTTATGCTTTCAGTCTTACCCACTCTCGCCGGTATGAGACGTATAAACCATAACTTGGACCAACTCGATTGTACTAATTTTGAACATTGGCAGAATCAAACCGCCTAAGGTTTGGGAGTGATTGCTTCTAAGTTAAGTTTTAGCTAAACCAAACAGTTGAGTTGACGATCTTCAATTCCACGAGATCATTTAGCGGAATTCAAGCTACGCTGGAGTTATCAATCTGAATTCACTGGTGGTGTACTTTGATAATACTTCCACCTAGGTACCTTAGTTCTTTCGAGCCATGTCATCCAGTATTTTAATCATTATGAAAGAAGTGTTCATGGAACACTGACAACCACAAAAGTAACTGTCGGATCACGTTTCCTTCAGTTCCTGTTATCGTTTAATAAGTCGATAAAGCTGATTTGTCTAAAGATGCCGACCGCAATCAGATAATAGTTACGTAACAGTGGAAGTTACTACTAACCATTACTTGAAGGTTTGCCGATACATACTGGCCAGTCTCACAAGTAAAACTGATGGAGTTTTGCAGGATACTGACCGCCGCGAATGCTACGTTGTTTGGTTGGTGACTGCATGAGTTGAAGAGTATTCAGTTCTCTTATAACTCCGTAATATGGCATAATTTTGAACAAGAAGAGTAAACCTAAGTGACAAACTGTAACGTGGATAGATCTGTCTTCTAATGAGTTAGGTGTTTACTGAATTCATCATGTTTATGTTTTCGATTGACAAAATGAACATTTGACATGTCGCTGTCACCCAGTAAGGTTGATTTAAACCAACTATCTATCTGGTCCCCTGATGCAAATTATTTTTAATGGGGGTCCAATTCTTAAGTGCGTTCGGTCATTTGGATCTACTGGAATATTATGACATGACAACATAGCCTCAGCACATCGTGTAACGTATCTAAGGAAAATTGATTTAGGGTGAAAAGCCTTAACGTCTTTCTGTTATCTGTTACTTCAGCCATTGTATCGTGGAGTGTGACCATTGTATGTAGTTGCCGTTCGTATCGTTTTTTGTGATTCCATGGCCAGTTCTTAAAGGAGGTTCTTATTACGCAATAGGATAACAAGACAGTCTGGTCAACCGACTATAAGAAATTGTCGAAAATTAGACGCAAGTAAACACAGACGCAAATACGTATGAATTAATTGTAACTGTTCAAAACTATGGTCATTTATTTGTCAGGAATTCTTCCAAATTCAAGTATTTGTTAGAAAGTGTAGAGTGAGATTGAATAGCCCCCTATCTACAGAAGTTTTGTGTTTATCGATTTAGGTATAGCACCCGAATGCTTCATGAAACAAGTCGAAGGGCTTATATGTGTAAATTGTCTGTACCGCACACTCGTTAGAACGTGCTAACTACCAGATACTTCCCATATGGGAACGCATCATTTTATCGGCCAGTTTTACCATCATGAAATACTGAACCGTTACCTGCTCAATATTGTTGCTGTCTTTTGTTGCTCGTTTTCAAACAAATGATGTCCCCTCTGTATGGACGTTTTTGTATTCATGAAATATAGGTGGTTTAAAGTGAATCCGATTTATTGGGTTCGCTTGCTACGTGCTTCAGTACTTAACAGTTGGACAACTGGTTTTGTGAAATTCAAGTGTACATGGATACTAACTTCCATTTTTTTGTAATTTATTCCTGCTCGGCTAAGCAAATTGAACAGAATCCATTTGGAGTTTCTACGTTCCAGAAGAGCTCAAGTTTACAGTGAGGTGAAATCCAGCATAACCAATACAGTTTGGTTGTCTCATCACCTGTAGACCGCCGTTTAGCGGATAGCTGTCAAAATTACCTAGGAAGTATTGGTAGGTCTTTTAAAACAAACCACGATGTCCTCATTTAATTAGAATGTAGCTGAAGATCGGGAGTGAAATTACTCATCTATTTGGCTTACAGGCAACATTTCTCCCCTGTCGTATGCAATCAAAATGTGGTCGGAACAGTCTGATATATCTTAGTCAGTGCACTCATACCAGACTAGTAAAGGCAGTTGATACTCCCAACAGTTTGGAGATTTCATAGCCGGTGAATTTGCACTGGTTAACGACACAGAAACGCAGTTATTCAGAAAATAAGTGGGATTAAAAAGTTATCGCAAAGAACGGGCAGATCTGAAGCACAGAAAAGTTGTAGACCACCAGAGAAAGCAATGGAGCCAATGATGAAAGAATCTAATCGGACGAGTCACAAATCGTAGACGGACAGATGACAACAAATGACTCAGGGTAAACAAACTTAACCAAGCAGAACTTTGCAAGATTCCTGAACAGAAACTTCATAATATTGACAGCATGGTTTGTGTTCTGAGACAAAAATTCACTTTTGGTAATTCGTAATTGATAGCTGCTCAGCCACGAATATGCACCCCCAAATGACCTCCATGTACAAAATCATTGTTTAGATGTGAAATTCTATGTCCGCAAATGAGTGTCACAATTAGTGCTTGTGAAATTTCAGCCTTTATTCCCATTTACTCTTGTCCATAGTTTCTGTTCTCACCGCTTAGGGTCACTATGTCATTCGATCATGATCAGTGATGAAACGGTTTGTTTGATCGTTTCTTTTTCGTACATGATCTAAGCGATCGGGCAGCCCAAGCATTAGTCGCATGTGACTGTGGCTCAGCGTCCGCATATAATAACTGACCGTGTTCAAGTTCAGATCGAAAGTGCAGTGGCCAGTACATTTACATTAACAAAGTGTGACCACGGTTAAAATCCTGGTTTGATGAACATTTGCAGTACTGACGAGCACTAACAATATCGAGACTGATTTATACGGCACACTTTTGGTAGAAGTTACTTATCTCATCATAGTAGTAGGAAGACATGTGCTGCGACATTTTAATATTTAATTCATCTTCATCTACCGCAAATGTAAACTATGTCAGTTATATGCGTCATACAGGTAAGGACAATCAAAGGATATACCCGCCTGCAACCACACCAAGTGTTACGGAATCAAGGTCATGGCATCCCGATAGGTGGCGTCAACCACTTTTGCTCACACAAGGTCAGCTGCTGGACTCGTTTCACAGAAAGCCGGTAAAAAGAGTTTTGATTGCGCAAAGTCAACTTGAATGTGTTTTATGGATCAACCTGATAACCTGTGTCATGATATGTTTAGTCTTTGACAGCAGTGGATTTTAAACAACCATTTCATTACATCCAGTCCGACGTGTCTTCATTTGTTCCAAACACTTCCGGATGTGTTTGGCGAGTCGCTATCATATTTGTCGATCTGTCCTGCTCATATAAACGCCACTGTAACTGCAACTGAATTGGGACACAACGTGGGAAATAGAAGATTTTAACGAATTCCCTTCGCGGCTACAAAGAACTGGTCCTCTGTTATTCTGACTTAAACCCAACTGCATAGCTGCCTACTTCCGAGTCAGAACCGAATTCAGTTTCTCCTTTACCTCGTTGGTTGGATGGTAACCTTTGAATGTCAAGAATGAGAAGAAGCCCTTTTGAGCTGAAAGTGTGGTTTCAGCGCTCTCATTCCCCCTTATTATATAACTCGGTGAATTTCTGGGAGTATCGATTTGCTATTGAATTATGTCCTAGCATCTTCTGTCTTCTCTACAATTCGTCAGAGATACAAATACGTCCGGTTATATGAAACAGTGTTATAACCAAACCCCGTTTGTATGCAACAATATTGAAGCCGGAACTGAACACCCATTTTTGTTTTCTTGGTGAATTGTAGCAGGCCAATCGCATGTCTAGCAATAAATACTTTGGAAAATCCAAGCTGTTGTTCGATTCATCTTGGTGGGGTAAAAATAGATTAGGGTGGATATTATTATGGTAGATGAAAAATCGAAAACTGTTATCGACATTATTAAAAACCGAAATACCATCAACTTTTCGTTTCGACACTACAGATTTAGCTTTATATTACGGGACTTGTCATTCAGACATTCTAACAAAGAAGTCCGAGAGTGTTGTGTCTTACGAAATGGCCATAGTGTGGTGGATTGTCAGGTCGGAGGTGCGAGCTTTCGAACGCTCGGCCGAATACCTCAACGCGGGGGAGGTACGTTCGAAAACCTGCCGNTCGCTACAATAGCAAAGCCGTCTGTCTCCGTTTGTAGGAGAGTTTGCCAAAATCGAGATGAATTTTTCTTTGCGCACACAGAAAAATGGGATCTTTGAAGTATTCAAGAGAAATACCCAGATGTTAGTACGTCCAAACCATAATAAGAACGGATATGCGAAAACATATTGTGCGTTGTGTTGATGCCCATTAGTACTTAACTACTTAACGAAGGTTTTACTTAACAAGAAACACCCAGATAGTAGCTGCAATGTCTGCAGGAATATGGAACTTATGAACAGTTGTGGTGGATGTTAAATCTTTTTCTCTCAAACCCTCCAGTCACGTATTACTGCCTACTATGAAAGTAAGCATTTTCTTCCCCTAGTATGTCAGATTGGCGAACGATAAATGCATACTGAACATTTCACAAACGCAGTAGGTTTTGGAAAAATTGCTTCCCAATCCACTCATTTTTTCCAAGTTAATAGTAGTTGATATATTCTGACTGTCAAAGTGAAGGTTTGTTCAGATGTACTTACCTTCTAACTAGACCTATTGGCTATTCTTTTGTGTAACTTTCGTTAAACTGTGAGGTGAAGTTAGTCAGACCATGCGTTGTAGATAAGTAAATTTTGCGATGGCATGTAATTAAAAATGAGTGTTACCAAAAGGGTTGTTCGATTTAGAGTGTGACATACAGACGGGTGGACAGTAGTTAAATGCAAAGGGAAGTCAAGCAAATTGTCTCAAGTAGGTTGCAACATCGTGGCGGAACATTTGAGAAAAGAGAAACGTTTATCAAATGTTAGAATTGAGTAAATTTTTAAAAAATTAACACATTCAAATTCCATTCACCGATAGATAGCCTTGTTAAGGTAGTCTGAAAACCAACCCAGAGAGGAACAGAATATGTGTAAATTTGACATTTGTGTACAGATAGTTTGATACACGGTGATTGTGAAACAGCTTAATGGCTACAGTGATAGATTAACAAGTTGTCTCTTATTGAAGACAAGGATGTTATTCGTAGCATCCGTTTTGTGGGCAATTATCCCACCAACAAATATGTTTCGAAGGTGAAGTGCAATTCTTCTAAGCACCAAACCTCCAGGGAAGAACGTGATAATATTAGCGAAGAAAGCATTCAACAGTTATAAGATCGTGCATAAAAAATGTAACTAATGATCGGCCCCAATACAGTAGATTAGGAAGACACTGTCAGTGCCAACTATACCGTGGTAATTCTAGTTGGTTTCCAAAGGTGTAAGCTTAGTGCCTCAGAACAGGCTAAAGCGCCGTTGTTCATAATCTCCGACGCAACGAGAAAATCTCTTGAGGGATCTAATGTGTGGCCGTGTTTGAGCATATGTTTTATTACAGCTCTTCTAGCCCCCCCCCAGTTTCGGCATTCAGAGGCAACTTTGAATCTATTTCAAGATTTGAGTGTAAAGTACTTTCAGTCTAAGGCCAAAGTAGTGTATTCCGCACGAACAGGTAAAATCATAAGTTTTACTTTGGCGAGTACTGGCACTTTGTCTTTCTCCGGAGTTGCAAGCAGGTGAGGTGTTGAGTGCAGTACAATGAGCTTACCAGAATTATATTTGTGGTTTAGTGTTGATTTCACTCTTCGTCCCATTAGCAATGCATAAAGAGAAGTCAGCCGCACAACCAGATTCCATTGTTATAGTTGGTCAGGCGGTGACTGGTTCCCAAGGATTTACAACAAAAAGTGTGAGATAATTACTTTAAATAAGAACCTGCTTGACGACATTGAGTTTTTCGAGGATGCTATTGCTCACCTTTACAAATCTTGTTTCCAAGTGAATTGAGAAAAAAACGTAAAGCCTTCCTCTAGAACTAAACAGTGGCTGAAAGCTTCAAATACCGTTTTACTTCGCCTACACACGCCTATCCATCCGGCTGGCAATGCGCGTATGTAACTGCCAAGAACGGATGAAAATTTGCGCAAGTACGCACTGTACATAACCAGCTGACCTTGTTCAAACGAGTAGTTTCCAACTACCTGTATTTTATTAGTAGTACAAAGATTATTTACAATCGCATATTCCAACCGCCCAGTACTTTAAGCACTCACTCGCAGAAACGCGTGCACTGGAATGCGACGCACACAGTTTAATGTACAGCAACAAGACGATGAGTGGGCAAACATTTCTTTACCAGCGAGCTCCTATTTCAAACGCAGTGTTAACAAGGAGGATTTGGTGAATCAAGCTTTTAGCATCACGGTTGAAAACGTGGACGGGTGCAGGAAAATGTCGCTGACTCAAGTGCCACCTTGACCAATAACTTTGCACTTTTGAACTATGAATTATGCTTTCTGGCAAATGTCTTGATGTAAGTCAGGGTTATTCTAAGAACCAAGGAATTGCAAACGAGTTCACCTAGCCTGAGGTTACTCATCCGTAAATTTGGAACCATTACAATTATCCGTAATGACTGACTGTCTGTAAGCTGTTCTGAAATACTGCACAGGTCAATTTCATTTTGATGCGGAATTTGTAGTCATGTTCTGGATTATTCTGTGTAGAAACTTCAATTTAAATCATTTCCCGGAATTTTTTGAAGTAACCAACGTAAACCATAGTAGCGGTGATACGGTTATACTGGTGCGAATTTTCCAGTGATACTTAAAAAAATGAAACCACTGCTCAACATTCACGTTCTTTAGGCCGTTTTTGCCTGACTGTCCTCTCGACGAAATCTAATCATTTAAGTAGTTCCTTTATTTCCATTTATATACTGCGAGTTACACTTTATCTATACTTGTTCACATAATTAGGTGAATATCATTTATTTCTCACCCATGGGTTTATTGATGTTCACGTATATATATATATATATATATATATATATATATATATACGTTTACGCGTAAGTCATGTGTACCCCGTTCATGGTCAAGACATTCAAACTCACCTGTATTTCTTCGCCAACCCGTTTATTGGGTTTCTCGTGTTGGAACTCTTCTATAGTGCACAGCTTTCCTGCAAGCAGTAAGCGCATAACAACAAAGCATGCCAAATACGTTTTTATGAAGAACAGAAAGCAACTTTTATGATTTTTAGCCGTAAAGTTCGAGGCAAAATCCTGCATTTCACTAGAGGATTCGTTACGGAGTAGCTTAGTTTATGTTCAAATATGGCGGTAGGTACATGATTCTGGGTGCCGTAAGGATGGTGTAGCACCTCACAAACAGTGACAGTATTTATAGAAGCGTTCAATCTAATTACGTTATGCAAATGTCAGTGACATGGCTATTAGAATAGTTCTGGCTGGCTAAACGAGACCTTGTAAAAACGGCTGACTTGCTGTAGGTCAGCACAGTGACGACAGTTTTGTTTTCTCCACTAACGGAAATTGAGCCGTCTGAAGAAGCACTCAGCAGCGCAACCATTATACCATAATTATCAAATTTGTACATTCACTTTTGTTGTTCAAAGTATGAAATTTTGCCTTTCATGTGTATGCTAATAGTATTCTTCCTCAACTAACTCCGAAAATGGTATCTCAGAGTGCCTAATAGTTTAACTAACCTGCACACAAATGAACTGACTCGTCCAACTCATGGTATCCGGTTGAATAGTGACACATTTTTCCACCGTTAGCGTGTGCTATGTTTTGCCGTAAACAGCTTTTGTTTTTAAGGAGTAGGTTTGTGTTTGTCTTTCATTTCGTCTCTTAAAGCAGTATTTCTTAAACCTTCCCATAAAAATATACAATCCAAACAATAAAATTAGGGGGTTGGAACCATTCAAAATTTCCTACTGAATTTCAGGCTAACCGTAACCAAATTTGACAAGAACTGCACTTCGTACCCATAGTTTGGTAGCAAAATGTGTTGGCTAATACATCGCTGGCAACTGACGGTTCGCGTACCTTTGGCCTGAACATATAAATCGAAGTTCCTAAAGTGGTACCGAATCGGTTTTGTTTACGCTTGTAAATTGTTTCTAAGCCCGGTCGGTAAGCGTAACCATTTTAATAACATTCGTTCCAAGTTATCTGTTAAACAAAATCTCTGTCAGGCCCACTAGGCAACGAAAACGAATCGGTTTTCGTTCAGATGCTGGAGGGTAGCAACACCTTCGGTACTTACTGGTCCAACTTTGTCAACAGTTTACACAGCTTCTGCTGTATAAATTTGGATGATTTTAAACTACTGAAAATTGTACTTGCTACAGGCTCATGTATGTTTTTTAGATAGACGCTTAAAAACAAGTGACGCCATTAGACCTCCATGATGTACTTATCTCATCAAAGGTTCCTATTGTAGTGAAAACCGTGTCGCCGACACATTTGAAATCGACCACCGGGGTAACATTTTCTCTATCTGACTGATCATTTTTAATCACCTTATGGAGATAACTTCAAAAACACCCCTGGATTTGATTCCACTGCATCTCGCCATCTGCTTACTGTTATGCTTCTTTGGTAAATTTGAACTGCATGATCAACGTTCATCTGTTTACTTATCACTGAATAATTATATGACAAACAAGGAAGGATGTTTTTCAACTGGGTTTAACCTCCAATGTATTAACCGCTTTTAATGAGGAAGCACATGCCTGTAAGTTGATATTGGTCAATTTTTGTAAGTTAACCAAGATCAAAGCTCTCTTGCGGCCTGTTGACCGGCGGATATCTGTCGTTCTGGCTAAACCCTGTGCATACATACCTTGCAACAGACTTGAGGAGTAACGTTCATCCTGAGGCCTCAGTAAAGTGCACAGATGAAGAACGATTGAATCAGATGGTCAAACTCGGTCAATCCGAATGGGACATATTACTTCATTTTGATTACGTCGTTCTACAAAATAGGTCACCGTAAACAACTTCCGTTACAGTTGTAAAGTTTGAACTTGGAGGGTTATATTATACTGTAGTTGTGATGAATAGATAGACCAGTTGCGGTTGCTCCCTTGAATGTTAGTCAATTGAGCTTACGTTTGCAATTCTCTTGCCATGTATGATCTTTGTGTTCAGTTCCCGATGCAATCGATCTCAAAGCCCTCGTACGGTTGTGATATTTTACTTCCGTCATTTCTTTATACTTAAGTCTGTTGCCAAAAATCTCACTTCAAGCTTACATACATCTTTTGTACAGCATCATCATTTGGAGGCTCTGAAGTTAGTCTACAGCATGCCGCGCATTCTCATAAAATCAGCAAAATGAAATACTCTAATTGAATTCTAGGTCACCCGATGGAATCACCACAAAAGAATAACGGTAGAAATTTATTAACGAAAGTGAAGATTAGGTAAGGAATGAAACATAACCAAGCCCGGATTGACGGTCATTTTACAGTCATAGTTAATGTGAGCGTAGTCTAAATGTACATCACGAGCTTCTTAGTACACCATTTCGAAGTCCTGCTTACTTGTGAATGGAACAGTTTCGAAGGTGCCAGGAAATTGAAAAACAGCAAAAAACCTGTTATTTAACTCATTGATGAGGCTAAAGTAGATGTTGTTAGTATGAAAATGTCACGACCAGTAATTTGCTGCTGAATATATCTAATGAAAACCGTTGTCTGGAATGTTTTTTAAGCTCGTTGCGCGAAAAGTGTATCTCAGCAAATGTTCGGTTTGGTGCATTCAGAAAATGCAAACGTCAGCCAAGAATGGGCAAAGGTCATGGTTCCAGACTGTACGAAACTAAAGTTTTGGCAAGGCAGAGAAAACATTCTCCTCTTTAATGGCACACACTAAAGTTGCTTAATCAAACTTGACTATGAACAATTACAGTGGATTACCAACGGACAAAAATTCTTTTCAGACTGTTCAGTTAACAGTTCTGTTAGGAAATAAAACTATTAATGGAGTTTTGTTGGTTGACGAAAATAGATTATAATTAGCGCGTAAACTAGTGAACCCCCGACTAAAAAAGGACATGAGATATACGACAATATCATTCCTGTACATCAGCTACGTGGATTTGAGGCCTACAATATGTTCACTAATATTCAACACAATAAACGTTGACAAAGTGTTTTGACTTGATTTATCCTAACGTGAGTTACACATGAGACTTGAAAGGGAATTTCGGAAAGTAAACACCATTATTGGAGCTAAATACCCAAGAGGGAGAAAATAGGTGTTTTCGAACACATAGTTTTGCTGTTCCATTGATTTTATGTTGAAAATTCACCTATCACTTTTGCACTTATGCGTTTGTTCAACGTTCTAAAAAACCTTGAAAGTAGGCTTTCACAAGTGTGCTCATTCTTCATGAACTTCAAACCTTCATCTACAGAGGGGTTCCGTGAAACGACTCTACCACACATGTAATTCAAGTGTTTTGATTTCGGTTACAGTAAATAGGCTATATTTCAGTGTATGCCTGATATCGTACGCTGACTGCAGTTTTCGTTCCTGGTTCCAGAAACGGAGTTGACCGTTGAAGCTTGGAATTGTGAGGCATACATTTAGGTGATTACTGGGTCTAAATTAACTGAACATCTTTTATAGCTTCCGTGAGTACATACTAGAAATGGTCAAAATAATTTTAGTCGCCCATTGTTAAATTCCTTTCATACACAACAACCCTGAGTATTCTTTACAGGCCAACTGTTATCATATATGATTTTCTCGATAACTTTCCTCAGTAAAGCGCGAACCAGTAAGATCTACTTTTAGAAGAAACCCATTGAAGCTTCATCATGTATTCGGCTTTTTCTACCTGGATATTTGGGCATCTTGTGTATTGTCAACTGCAGTGAACAGAAATGCCACCTTTCTGCTGAAGTCAGTTTTACTGCCCAAATCCTCTTCCGATCGTCAAATCATAGGTAAACAGTGTGACAGCACAGTTTATTCTAATGTAAGTGAGTTAAATTCTTAGAAGTGCTCAAGAAAAAAGCGCATGTTTGTAAACTGAGGCTTACACAAGCTACGGAAGGGTCAAATCCATGTACCCTCTCTATTTTGATCGCAGAACAACGGTTGATAATGACAGTTCAGTTATAGAGCCGAGCTGTTAGGATTGTTGTACATGATCAGTCACTAATACATATCAGCCCTCTAACCTCTTGGCTACTCACTCGTTGATGCTCCTCGAAACGAGCAATCCAACACACAAATCGATGACAAATTCCAGGAGATAGTTCACGTATCCTACCTTTAGCAGCCAACTTTCACAGCTATAACGTAATGTAGCCATCATAGTCGCCTTATATGAGCAATTCGTGAGCTTTAGGAATATGTCTTAGTCGCTAGAGGTTTCCTAGATTGATACACCATGCCTTAGTTTTAGGGATGCAAGCCTCAGTCTCATTCGTATATCTCTGTCATCGCTGACTCAGCTTCCTAATTATACCACTTGGTCGGGAACCTCAACAAAAGACAGTCTTACAGGAGAACTTTGGGCCTTTAGACTGAAAAACACATTTTGAAATACTTATCAACATTTGAGACAGCTTCTAGTATCATCTGTGCTTGCTGAACATCGTTATACAACATACTGTTGTTAGCCCAATAAAAAATAATCAGTCTCTCAACTAATCAAATACCTAAGCCAGCATTGCATATCTCAAAGAGTATTGTATTAGCTTTTCTGAAGAAATTAAACGAAAACGGATGAAGTGAACAGCACTGACGTACGCCGATAAAACAGCTAACATCATAATCTAACTGGGTATGAAGTATAAGAACAAAGCGCCGAAAGTATATTTGCACAGTTGTTTGATAAATATTTTTGCCCAACTATATGATACTTGCTTCGAAAAAGGCCTGTGAGATTAGGGTCCTCGAGGTAAGAAATGCTAACTTTTCACTCTGGGTTATAGATGAGATCCAACTGTGAAAAGTCAGAGCTTCGGCTGGATTCGAACCAGCGACAGACACAACATGCCTCAACGCGGCAAACGCTCTACCAGCTGAGCTACGAAGCCACACCGGTGGCTCGGAAATTTCACATTTGGACTTTGTTACCCACCAGTCCCACTGTCTCATATGGAATCCGCCAAATGATTCAGGGAATCGACTGTCCCGGTGTGGCTTCGTAGCTCAGCTGGTAGAGCGCTTACCGCGTTGAGGCATGCCGAGTCTGTCGCTGGTTCGAATCCAGCTGAAGCCCTGACTTTTCACAGTTGGGTCTCATCTAACATCATAAATCTGCCACACTACTTATTCTGGGTTATATTTAAGTGGTTTCTGAAAAGAACTGAAATTGTTGAATGGTACTAGACCAAGCTTGTTACTCCGTATTAAGTTTAGCAGGTGGGCTCACAAATTAGCTCACCTGAGTAACATTTTTGCTGAATCCAATACAATGTCGTTTTAGACGGATGTTCATTTTGTCAAGTTTCACCAAGTGGAAGCATCTGTCTTCCAGCTTGAAATTTTACGAGAATGTATGTCTTTGGAGGTGCACGCAGTATGGATACTAGCACATATTTCCACAAAATTTTACAGGCATGACACGATATGAGGAAGACAGACTAATATTATCTAGGCGTGACCATCTCTGATCAATTTACAGTTACAGTATGGACAATATATAGAATGATATGAAACGTTGATTACTTACCGTTAGCGAATGTCCACTGTCAATTTAAAACAATTCTTCCGGATTTCCTCATTTCCCTTGCACTCCTAGTATCCGAACAACGGATGACTGTACGAAGATTTGCTTACAAAAACAAGTGTGCAACGTCAACAAAGCCCTTCTATTGTGAACCGAGGCTCAATTGCACTCAGCTACAACTTGTACATGTGTTGCTTGTGATGCAGTCGTCATTGCTTTGGCGCTTGGTTGATCAGGCGGAGGTTCATTTTACATAGTTAGTTAAATACTTCTTCTACTAACCGGCCTCTTTGGTACACCGCATACATTTACTTCAGCTGAGTAGATGCAGAGGGTTGGCGTCCAACCCAGGTAATCAGATTTCGCGCTTTCCGGTTGTTGTCAAACTATCAGAGGTCTGTCTCTATGGATGCACTACCAAGTTTACTGTATTATGCATGTTGTCATGATGTAATTCAGTCGTTTTACTAGAGCCATCATGCGAAGGAGATGCATTTAGTCAAGTAAAATATGTTTTACATGCAAAGTCAAGATGTGCCTCATATTAACACCAAATACACAGGTTCCTTACATACCAGTGCAATTCTCACTTTCAGATAATATAAAGGTTGATAACGGGGTCGACGCTTCCAATCTGTCAGAGTGGTGCATCCGCCCAAACTTTACTTTTGTCGTCATCAGTAGTCAAGATAGAAATTTCCAAACAATGGACATACATCCCTTAGTATGTAACAAAGAATCAGTACTTCGTGTCACCAGAATGCGTGAAAATGCGGGAAGAGGGTCCTCATTTCCGGTAAACCTCAAAAAAAAGGAAAGGTAAAACGGCACCATCAGCGGTGAAGTGAGGATGAGGATACTGCAAAATGCTGAAAAAAGAATGTAACCGAACAACTCCTCGGCATTCAAAGCTCTTTCTATGGTTGTTCCATACAAATTCATGATGAACGTTTACCAATGTCATTCATCTCTGTTTATGTGTGTTATGACATGTACTGTCAAAGGGATGTTCGTCGATTTTATTTGCAATAATCGCCAATTCAGTCGTTTTTGATTAACGCAGTTCACTGTGACCTTTTCGAGCACAACATCTTACAGTTGATTCAAATGAATTAGTGACATTACGTGGACCTCTAAAGCTTCTTTGTAGGCTTGGAGATTAATGAAATAAAGTTGAATCGTGGTTTGGCACAAGCGTACAATGACAGTAAAATCTACAGTTTTGCTAAAATTGACCACTAAAGTACTGTAAATTCTGGTATAGCAGATGACGTTTGTTGCATTTTTCACATGGTTTAATTAATACACAATGAACTAATGCAGTATATAAGTGAAAAAGCATTTTCTCCCCTATTTTTAGTGAGGAAAATGTCTCCGGATCTTTTCCATCTAATCTTGGCCTTCACTGTTATTTCGCTTACGTTCAACGTGTGGTTCTTCATTCGCTGTCTTATGGTTACAAATTACTTAAGTAAGTTTAATGCTGTATTTAACAGTTTCGACGAACACGCACCTGCATGGAGTGTATTTCAGAGTTTTAAAAAACTATACTTCATAAGATATAAAACAAAACAGTAATAACTGACTGGCCTCTTGAATGCGTCTGATACATAATCAACGCCCATTATGCTATTGGTGAAGATAGTCGAT